>JBBYHL010437999.1:0-18200 GCA_038381835.1 Adansonia madagascariensis
AGTTGTGTATCGATGCGAAGAGCAAAAAATGTTTAGAGTCTCGAGATTTACAGGCCGGTATCGATAATTCATGGATTTGTGTCGATACTCATGCTTGTGTATCGATACATTGTGCCAAAATCACATCTTTAGCTACTGCTAAAGTCTGTATCGATACAAACATGACAGGTATCGATACCACACCTTGGGTATCGATACCAAACCCTCTTGTATCGATGCTACACATGGAAATTCAAAATTTTGGTAACATGAAAGCCTCATGGCAATGTTTAAGCACCCATATGACCCACACATACCTTAGGTTCCTCGAGTTGACTTATCTTTCTCACAAAGAGAGGAAAATTGGCTGCGTACTTACCTGAGCGACTCCAATGACACCCTTTGATGCCTCATTTTTTTTCATTTTTCTTTAAAGCGGTCCATAAGAATTTTAGACCTTCTTCAAAAAAACTTCTTTGCTGGGCGAATCGTCCCCTAGCTTTATTTCTATTTTTTTGGTTTTTCATCTTTTACCTAAATCCTAGGATACTAAAAACTGGTCTGGACAAAATGAGGTGTCTATAACTATTTTTACATCTATTTGCCATATCTCAAAATCATAATATACAGTTACCAAACAATATCCAAATTGATTTAACCATGGCATCTAGAGAAAAGGTTTCCTCATAGTCAATGCTTTCAACTTAATTGTCGCTTTTTACTACCAGTTTTGCCTTATTCATTTACGCATTAGCATCGATATCAATCTTTTTTTTAAAGACCCATTTACACCTTATGAACCTAATCCCTTTAGGTGGGTCAACCAAAGTCCAAACTTGGTTAACCTTTATGGTATCCATCTCAAATTTAATGGCTTGAAGCTGTTTCTTGGAATCAGTATAGACATTGCTTTTTCATAAATGATAGATTCATTATTAAAAAACAACTCATTTTTTCCATGAGAAACCCTTTGTCTCTCTTGAACTTGCTTAATACTACTAGATTAATGAAGTACTTGTGCTTCTTAAGTTTTGGATTAAACATCTAATCCTTCATCTTTAAACTCAAGTTCCATAAATGTATTAGTTTATGGTTCTTAAACTTCTTCAAGATCAATTTTACTCTGATGAGACTCTTCTAATAAAATCTCTTTTTCTAAAAAGATAATGTGTTTCGAAACAAGTAATTTTGGTTCATTTGGGTTATAACTAAAATATCTATAAGATTCTCTAAGATATTCCATAAACTTACATTTGTTTGTTCTAGCTTTAAGTTTGTCAGATGTTTTTCCTTTCATATAAGTGAAGCAACCCAATTCTTAAGATGAGAAAACAATAGTATGCTATCATACCACACTCATATGGCATCTTATTTGCAAACTTGGATGGAACCCTATTCAAAAGATAGGCAGTAGTTTTTAAGGCATATCCCACAAAAAGATGTCAAAAAGCTCACCTTAGACATCATGGAATGAACCATATCTAACAATGTTTGATTTATCCTCTCAAAAATCTATTATGATATAAAGTTTTAGGTGGAGTCCATGGTGACAGAATACCATTTTTCTGTCAAATGATCCAAGAATTCCTAGCTTGAATATTCTTCTCCTTGATCAGATCTAAGAATAGAATACCCTTGCTAGTCTATTCTTTACTTTCATGCTACACTCTTTAAACTTTTCAAAAGCTTAGGATTTGTACTTCATCAAGTATACATAACCATAAAGTAACCAATAATAAAGGTACTGAAGTAGGAATACTTATTCCTCCCCATGGTGTTTATAGGCCTCGTTTACATTTGAATGTATTATGCTCAGCAATACACAAGTCTTTCCAACCTTGCTAGTGAAGGGACTCTTAGTCATCTTGCTAAGTAGAAAACATTCACATGCACCAAATGATTCATAATCAAATGGGTTAAGATAGCCTTGTTTATGCAACTTGGTTGTTAGAGTCTCATTGACATGTCTGGGCCTATAATGCTAGATATAGATGTTAATTGGATCATTTTCTTTATTTTCTTGAAGTTTATATAATGCATAGGCATCTTAGAATCCAAAAAAATAGGTTATCATGCAATATGCCTAATAAACCATGTTATTTAGAATGGTTGAACAAATATTACCTTTCATTATAAACTCAAAATGCCATCATTTACAATGAGATATGAAATTGAAATGATATTTCTAGACAATCTTGAAATGTAAAGACACTCTTTCAATTTCGAGGCTAAGCCTAAGGATCAATGATGTTCATTTTCACTATCACGTATAATACCTTTTAAGAGGATAACCTTAACTCTTTATAGGAGCTATGATTCCATGCCTATAAGTAAAGCTCATGGAGTATAAGTCATATACCTAACGAATCGGTCTAGTAACTTACTACTTTGAAACACTTTAGGGTTTGGAACATTAAAGTATACAATTGATACATATAGAGTCAATTACTTACTCAAGAATAAGGTAATTACAGAATGAACGTCAAAAGTGAATTAATCCATGTAAACAGACTTATTGATAGACTAATTACAATTTGGTCCAGTCTAATGTATCACCATCTCTAGATGATACATTTATGTTTGCACTAAGTAGTTAGCCCACTCCAGATAGTGAAGACAAGCTATCTCCTCAATTGGATTTAGACAACATAATAGTCTTAATATAAGTTAATTGCTCACCTTAACCCTAGAGACTATGGACTATGAATTTAGACTACTTACTGCATATAAGGTTCATTATATGCAACATTCTAACAATATAAACATAAGTAGTCAATGACCCATACTTACTTACATTTACTTTAACATGTAAATTAAACAAGACAAAATATCTATGATATAAAACCTAGAATATATAAATACGAATAATTAGTTCAAAATTAATGAAATACATCAAAATGTGTTTCATCCTTAAGGCATTCCTAACAAGAACTCACACACTCCCCTAACATAATTGAAAAGGTAGATATTAGAATTTTTACATAATTAAACCTTGTTCTCACCACTGTACTTTCATCCACCACTACAAAATGCCCTATGTTTTACCTAACACTTGAAAAAATTCAGTATGCCAAAATTACAACAAAATTCCTTTGATTCGAAGCCATATGAACCTATCCCGAGTAACTACCTCCTGTGCCCATGGTCTCACCTTCTCAAACCAATCATTCATCCAATCCCTAAAATAATCCAAAAAGCCTTTCATCCAATCTTTATCCTTAAAATATATAATGACTTTTTTGAAATGAAGATTGCCATTTTGCACTCAAAACCATGTTTCAGGAAAAAAAATCTTTTAACAACCTTGGGCTAGTGCACTCGTGAAGAACCTTTACCATTGATGGCTGAAGCCATAGGTTTCAATATCCTCGATTTTCTTATTCTTTGATGGTTAGCATGGTCCCTCCCTAGAAAGTCACATTAAACATGCCATTTCTTGGTTTCTTATTCCCATCATCAACCACTACATCTGTATCTTCCTAAATGATATTTCCCGTAATCTTATTATCATTATCTTTAATAGCCTAAGCTATCAGATTTAATAAAAATGCCATATACATTCTACCATCCTTTATCGCCCCTCTTTAACCTACTTTTCAACAAACTTTGAATCCTCTTTATTAAAAAAAACCTACCATTTTCGTTGTTCATAGTCACTTTAAGCCCCTCAACACTAGTCATCTTAAATGACTTCCTGTGTTGATTGGGACCAAAACGCATTTTGTTAATACTTATGTGTTTACCAAGGATCACATCTCCATCACACGTGATAATCAATCATCCAACATTCACACCTACCACATGAATAAAACCAAAACAATCCTCCCTACCCACCTTGCATTTGTTAAATATGAATCGATAATAAACCTTAACAAATTAACTAAAATAATCAAACAGTGCTTGATGTTTAACACATTTGGAGAGTCCATCACTGAATAATGAGACAATCATATTATCCTTGACCTTCCAAACCTTTTCTATCATTTGTACCCCAAACCTTTCGCCAAAAACCTATTTGTTTTCCATTAGTGCAGCATCCTGGAGTTTTTTATACTACACTAGTCTAAAAAAAGAATACACTCTTTAAATAAGTAAATCAAAATTTTTTGATTTTTTTTCCGAGAAATGAAACTTTTGTATTCCTCTAAATTTTTAGAAGGGCGCAAAAAATATTTTGATTTTTAAAATTAATTAAAACCCGATTCACTTGTAATTGCAATAATAATATTAATTTCAGATAATTTCTAAATATAAGAATTATAAATAGATACCGAATTTCAAAACTAACTTAAGTCAAGATTTAAGTTGACACGTTATTAATACGAATCAATATAAAGACGTCATAGGCATGCTCACTCATAATCGACTCCCAAACCCTTTCACGTGAATCTTTAGTTTTTAAGTGGACTTTGGAGTTTGTTTTCATGGGTTTTGTAACCCTTAAAAGACAAACTCTAATATGTGACTAATCTCACCTAGCCCTAATAGATTTGTGGTAACTCCAAGTTTATCGGCCATTTTGTAATGGCCATTTAGGGAAAAGTTAGATGAATGATTCAATCTAATAATTAAGTCACATTTCAATACAAGAAAAAGAAATTTATCTATCTAAGTCTAAAATGTTGGATTCGTGTTCCTCATGTTATCACAAGAAGCATTAAGAATAAGATTAAATAAACAACTCAAATATCATTAAAATAAAAAAATAAAATAATCCAAACTAAATGTTGATTTCTATTGCAACCCTAGAAAAATAAATTTAGTTCATGATACTTAATTTAAATATAAAACACGAAAGTTTCACAATGATAAGCATTACAAGAACTATAAAAAGATTAACAGAAAAGAAAAAACTAAAAGTTGTTGGCTATTGGTATTTGAGCTTTTCTAAATTGTTTCTCCTCACTTACAAATGATGGTTATTCTACCCTTTAGAAAACTAGGATAATAAAAGCTAAAAGTAAAAGAAATTCTTTAATCCTAAAAGTTTTATTTATAAATAGCCAAAACTCTAGAAAGGAAAAACTTTATGTGCAAGTAACATAAAAAGTTTATTTTGGAAAGTTACTAAGCTAGGTCTACTTTGCTTCTTTATTATATTATCCCACCTTGAAAACTCCTTCGAGCCTCGGGCTTACAAAAATACGAAAATGCTAAATTACTATATAATTTAATTATAAACAAAATAAATAAAACTAATTTCAAAATAATTAAAAATTAATAAAATCTAAATAAAAATCTCTAAGACTTAGCTCATCCTAGTTTATATAATTTGACTGAATAACTTTATTTTATAGAATTATCAATGACAACCACTTAATTTTAGAGAGTCAAGGTAGTCTCAACTTAACCTTGTAGTGTTCAATCAAATTCAATCTTTCCTTTACATATCTCGAATAGACCATGAGCAAAGTGCGGTGTCTATTCATAAAATCTATCCTTGTTTGTTCTTGCAACTTATAGTTAATCGTATGAACCTTAAAGAAACAATTTCTCCTAGTTAATATTGCTCTAGCCAGAGACTTTACTAGGTAACTTAAGTAAAAAACAATTGAGGTATGTCTCCCTATACTACTATGGAGTGCTGAATACTCTTCAGGCTACTTTTTTACCTTCCTTACTTCATTTCATATCTAAAATCACCTAACTATAAGCATTACTTCCTATGACCAGTTCAGATGAAATCGAAGCATGATAAATCACATACAAGATAACCTGACATAAGTCAAAGGACTAGTTACATAATTGACAGTGGAGAAAATTTTCATAGAAACTTGAGTGAGATACCAAACAAAGTTCTCATAACAAGTCAAGTTCAGTGAACTAGATTTGTATGCTCAAAGACTTATATATGCTAAATAGACTTTAAGTATTGTCAATGTCCTGTCTTAACAATATAATGACAAAGAACTAGATTTTAAAACACGACTTTGATGCTATTAGGATCTCATAATTCTAACATGTTTACAATTCATAGCAAGGCAAAATGTGTTTTCTAGTATTCATCCGATTAGTACATACATAATCTTTAATGTTATGTCTACTAATGATGAAGGAAAACCTTTAAATAAAATTAAATAAGAGGTATGCATAATTGATAGTATATAATTGTCCAACCCAATTAGCTCTAAACACATCCTAACATGGTAATATTTTGTTTCTACTCTTTATTAGTTTTCTTGGTCTTCATACTTTGTAAAATGTTATCCTTAACATGTTTTCTTTAGAATTTTTGTTAAAAGGATTCCTATTGTTATCTGTTTTTTATTATAGACTATGGGATACAATGCCATCTTAAGCCATTCTATAAATTTGTAAATTCTTCCTGCAAATAATTTCATAAGGCAAAAAAGAAGGAATAAAGTTTTCTTTTTTTAAGTTAAGAAATGGCCAATACAAAACAAACAAAAACTAAGTTACATTTTTTAAGAGTTTTTATATGATATCCAGGCATTTATCCATGAAGACTTATTCATTTCTCTTGAATCTGATGTGACTCAAGAGGAAATTAAAGAAGCTATGTTTAACCAACCTAGTGATAAAGGCCTAAGGCCAGATGGTTTCAAAACTCACTTCTTTAAAGTTATATAGAGTATTATGGTTGGAGATGTTATTATTACTAATAGTTTTTTCTTCCAAACTAAATTTTCATTGCCTGTATTCGATTCCACTATTCCTATATTGGACCTTAAAAAATAAGGTATCTCTTGTCTTGCAGACGTTAAACCCATTTCTTGTTATAGTGTAGTTTATGGGTTCATTACAAGAATTATGGCCAACAGGTTTCAAAAGATTCTTTCTTCTATTATAAGCAAAAACTAAAGTACTGCTATGAAATGACATAGCATAATTGATAATGTCCTTCTTGCCCAAGAACTTGTTAGAGGATATAATTGATCTACACTCTCTCCAAGATGTACCATGAAAATTGACCTTAAAAAAGCATTTGATTTTCTAGATTGGAATTTTCTTATTGTTGTTCTCAGGATCATAGGGCTTCCGAAGAGGTTTGTTAACTAGATTCAAAGCTGTCTCACTTTACCTAGATTCTTCATTATTACAATGGAGGACTAGTAGGTTACTTTAAAAGAGAAAGAAGAGTTAGACAAAGGGATCCCATGTCTCTTTACCTATTTGTTATTGCAATGAACATGCTATCTAAACTTTCAGATGTTATCATTATTTACAAGGTAATTGACTACCATCCAAAATGGAAAAGAGTCTAATTGACTCATTTATGCTTTGTTGATGATCTCTTGATCTTCACTAAAAGAAACTTAAAGTTTGTAATAGAAGTATAACAGATTCTGCTGGTATATACCCTAGAGCCAATCAGCTTCTATGAGGCATATATAATTTAATAATGCAAACCAATCACTTTAGTTAGTGATTCGAGGTTTTCCTTCATATTAATGGCAGGATTGACACTCATACGAACACTAATTGGATAAAGCCTATGAAACATAATGGTCTTGCAAAAGTAGTAATGAGTTACGATGATGAGATCCTTATGCATCAAAACATGTTTCTAAAAATACTTTTACTCATCATATTATTAAGACAGGGCATTGACAATGCACTAAGACTAGCATATGCTAAGTCTCCATGCATCTGATGTATGTAACTCTTTGATTTCATGGAACTTAATGAATACAGACACTTGGGGATAGCATATGGGTGCTTATTTTATGGAAACAAGTTAATTGAACATGGCCCATATGAGAACTCCATTTAGTATAAGTCACTCAAGTGCCTATGGAATATGTTCTCATGTGCCAATCGTGTATAATAGTCTTCAGACTTGTGATAAAAGGTCATCTCGTATAAGGACAATTATACTTTGATCCAAAAGGGTCCATAATGGATGGATGCCAAAATAAGGATTGTATTGGCTATGGCATGAAGCATATGGTGGATAAATGAGTTATCCAAAAAAGATTCACCACTTCGAGTGACATTAGAGACAGATCTCATATGTACTCAGCTTTTGTCATTGGCCAATGCATAATGAATTTAGAAGAAATTATTCCTAGAAATTCATGAGGTTAACTGAAAGCTACAGCAACTAATATGGATTGATACATGAGTAGAGACATCACAATGTTTATGGTCTTTCTGGGATATCTAGTGAAAGCATTGAATTACACTGAGAGACTAGTTATTGAAAGGTTTCTTAAGAGGTCATATTGACTCTGCCTGCATACCAGGTGGCCATTATGCCTTGTTAGAGGCTAATCCTGGTCTATAAATATAAATACACTTAATTAGGTATATGTATTTATTGCCATTATAGTGGAAGCCTAATGGGTCATATAAAATAAAATGATCTATTGGATTAAAATTAGGATTTAGTTAAGTATGACATAATTAAATAGGTAGAATAAGTAGGATTTAATTGAATAAGTTCAATTAAGAATAATTTAAGACAAAATTAGATTTATGAAATCTAATCAGAGATGTCTTAATATGGTAATAAAGATAAGAATGTCTTTTCAAGATAATCTCTATTTATAGACATGATTTTATGGATATTATTAAATAAAGCCAAATAATTATTTGAAAAACTAAATAAATTATTTGATAATTATTTAATTAATTATTTTCATGAATTAAAAATTGTTTTACTTGGTTAGAAAACTTAATTATGAATTAAATTATCTAACATGTAGATTAAGGGGTTGGGCTAAAAACTCTAATTATCAAGTTAAGAGAGTTTAGTTGTGAAATACTTCAAATTGGGATCGCTAATGGGCTAGGTACATGGAATAGCTATCATTGATGTGCTATTGGGCCAAAATATTTATAAGTTACTGCTAAAGCCCAATCCTAGATAAACTGTTTAAAATAGTTTTAATTAAGCTCAAGGAAACATTCCAAAGTGGTGCCACCTTCACGGTATGTTAATAATGAGCTTAGTTGACCCATTAGTTAAGCCAAGCCTAATTTTAAATGTATTAATATACATTTTAGATTGAATTTGCTGATATAAGTTTTTTAAAAAAAAACCATAAGCATCAATCCTTAGACTTCCCTAAAGAGGGTAACGTAACCCTTCAGTTTTCTTAAGTAAGTTGGCGTAATCTTGAGTTTTAAAGTGAACTAAAATTGTTCTTGATCCAAAAGAAAGTAGAAAATTAGTTTTCTAGCATTGAGTGATTATAAGTTGTGAAAATTGGCCAAGTCTGCTCAAATTTGTACTCACCTCCATATCCTTATGAGATCTCTTTTTCTTTTGGTTTTTACACCATCTTCACCCAGAATTGTTCTCAGTTTGCATGAAGGAAAGGTTTATCATGTCTACCTTTTGGTTAAGGCTTAACAAGCCTTCTAGCTAGCACTAGAGAACCACTCGACCTTAAGAAGGCTCCAACATCCGTCTATGTAGATTACCGTTAGAGGCAGAACACTTGAACTCCTTTTAGCCTTAAGAAGAGATCAAAAGTAATCAAGCCATGGTGAATTCATGCAGGTCAGCATGCTTAGAGTTACAAGTGTCTAAGTAGGTATGATTTCTATCAGATCTATGTTTCAAACTGCAATTCGATCACATTTACATCTTTGCCTAAGATCCTAAGGAAATCCAAGTATTTTTGTGTTTACTTTCCACTACGTATATTTAATTCTGATTAAATTATTTATTTTTATATCAATAAGCATGAGCCTAAAGTTTTCCTTTCAAATTCTTGAGTTCTTTTACTCTTATCTTTGGTCTGCAACTCAATAATTCCAAAAATGAGATTTATTATTTAGGTATTTAAGGAAGAATAATGGATAAGATTTTTCAGGTTACAGGCTTTAAACATGGTTCCCTCCCTATCAAATATCTTAGGGTTTCTGTTGTTACAATAAAGCTCACCAACAAAGATTGTATATAAGCTAGTTTCCTAGGCACATGTCTTACACTAGTAGATTATATCTCATTCAATCTGTCTTGTTCAACCTTTACTATTGTTGGTATCAATATTCATTCTCGCTCATATGGTCATCAAGAAGATTACTCAGCTTTTTTCCAACTTCTTTTGGAAGGGACACGCTAGCTCAACTTAAGGAGCCAGAGTAAGGTGAAAAGTTATTTGCACTCCTAAATCTGAAGGTGACCTTGAATAGAAATACATTTATTTTCGGAATCAAGCTTGTATTATGCATTACTTGTGGTCTTTGTTCATCTAGGATGGCTCTTTATGGATTGCATGGACTCAATCTTGCATTTTCAAGGGAGTAACCTATGGGAAGTCCTAATCTCTCTAAATAGCAGCTTGCGCATGAGGAAATTGCTCAAGATAAAGGTCATTGCCTCTAGATTCTTACAAAGAACCAATCATGGCATTACTTGGAGAAAAGGACAAGATACCTACTTGACAACTCTAGTTTGGAAAGAGCTAATGCCCAAATGTGAGAAAGTTGATCGACATCGTATTGTTTGGTGCTAATTTCATATCCCTAAGCATGCTATCATTGCATAGATGGCAATTAATAGGTTGCATACTAAAGACAGATTAGCTCACTTGGGGTCACTATAGAGGTTGATTATTGTTTATGGAAATAGGAATAAGAGACTTGAAATCCTCTATTCTTTGGTTGCAGATTTTTAAAGAAATATGGCAATCTATTCTTTAATTTTGTGGCTTACAAAGATGAGCTAGTGATTAGGAGAGGAAGTTTCAGTGGGTAATTCATAAGTTTAAAGGTAAAGACTTGATCTTTATCATCTTGACAGTTGCTTGGGCAGCCTGCATTTACCATCTTTGGCAAGATAGAAATAGGAGAATATTCTTAACTGCAACAATTATGGGAGAGCAAGTCTTGCAAGGTTATTAAAAAGGGTGTTAGGATAAAACTTGTTGGACTAAAGGGCATTACTTCTGACCTATGAATAGAAGAATTTCAAAGCTATAGAGCCGTCACTTATCTATTTTCTGAGCTATGCTCAGATTTCAAACTCTTTCATACCCATTTAATTTACTAAAAAGGTCTAAAACCCTATATATACTCAACAACACTCCTTGATCCAACCCTAAAAGAGAAAAAAACTAAAACACCCTTTTTTCTTCGATGGTGTTGTCTTTGTTTTCAAAGTTTCTTTTATGTTCCATAATTGTCGGGTTTCAATGTTGTTTCAATAGCAAGAAGCAGTAGTGATGAGAATCAATTTTATAATTCGATACTAATGAGGAAGCAATAGCAATAATAGTAGATGATGATGATGATGATAGACCTATCAATAGGGCAGGTCTTGGTTTCGAGTTAGGTCACTTCGAGTTAGGTCATTTCGAGTTTTAAAAATTTCAAGTCATTTTCGGGTTGAGCTTATTTAAGGTTCAGGTCAATTAGGTTTAATGCTCAAGTTAATCGGGTTTGGGTCATTATGGATTTGGGTCAATCAGGTCTAACAATCGGGTTAAATTATGTTCAATTAATTTTAGGTTTGGATTTGAGTTAATCAGGTTTAATAGCTGGATTCATCAAACTTGGTCATATTGAGTTTGGGTCAATCAAGTTTGATACTACATTTATTCAAGTTCATATCATTTATGTTAATTTATTAATTTTAAGATCAAATCAAATCAAATTTAAATAAATTATTTGTTTGAGTTATAGTTAATTAAAATTTTATTTAAATATAAGAGTAAAAATATTTTGTATATATATGAATTTTAATTTTTTATGAGATAAATATATTTCTGACTCAATTTTAATTTTTGCATATTTGAATTATTTTTTAAATTCAAGTATCAATTTTACTTAAATAAATATTATCATTCGACAATTCTTTAGTAAATATCATTGTCAAAATTTATGTTATCTATTCATTTGGTAAATATCACTAATAAATTTTTTAACAAGTATTATCATTTAAAAGGTGGTAAAATAAAAAACATTATTATGGCTGCCTAATAGGATTTTAACTAAACGAACCCGACATCCAATAAGCCAATAAAAATTAACCTATTAATCCATGATCCATACTCAATTTTCAACCCAACTAAACTTTAAAAAATCAATTAAAAATTAAAAAATAAAAACCCTTATAATTTGGCAAATTACTTGATGCTCAAAACTCAGAAGCCAAATTGCCACATGCCTATCTCTACCTCTAGTCCTCAAACCCTAAGCTGCTACTGCCTCTCACCTCTATCCAAATCATAAGCTACTCACCTCTCAAAATAGTGAAAAGACTACCTGAGGTTGAGATCAGTTTTTGGTCTGACTTCAGCTTCCTAGCAAGACATCATCCTAGGTTCTTTCCATAATTTTTTTTTTTTTTTATGTTCTTTTACTTGTTTCGACTTTCGGCCAATTTGACCAACAACAGAATTCCGCTCTCTCTTTCATATTCACACCAAATCAGCTATTTAGAAAAGATTTCTAACAAAACTTAAATAGATCATTTATCTGTTATTCATACATGTTATCCATAAATATGGTAAAACTGTTAGTATTCATCATCTAATGCTTTGCTTCAAGATTGTTTCTAAGTACTGAAACAGAACGTAATGCTAGGATCTTGAAAAATTGAAGGATTATTGTAATATCTACATGCATGTCAGATTATTGCCTTTTCGCAATTAATGAAATGTTCCATTATTACAAAAAAATAGAAAAAGAAAAGAAAAACTTGAATTTTTCTTCTTTTTAATCAAGATTCCACATTATCCTAAAATATCAGTGATTTTGTTTCTCAGGCAGTGTATGAAATTTTTAGTTAAACATTTATTTTACTAAATATATATTAATAAAAGCATAAATATGTACAAGCAACTTTAACAATTTTATCTATTTTATATAAATTCTAAAGTATTTATACTCAAAATTGTAAATAAATCAAAAGCAAAAAGGTAAAGCCACTGAAAGCAAAAAGGTAAACCTTTGCTTGCATGGTTACTTCAATACTTTAACAAAATTACCTGCTGATTATACTGCTGGAGTTATGCTTGCATTCTATGTGAGTTAATCTCTTTTCTTGATTAATCTCTTTTTTTTTTCATTCTATTTATCTAACAATTAATTATGTTAGAAGTATTTCCTAACGGTTGGCTTAATCTTATAGTTGCTGTTTAGTGTAAATTAATCCCAATTTTTTCTAAGTATGATACTAATTAAATTTCTAATCAAACTAATGAAACTTAGATGAGTTTTCCATTGTTCTCTTCACTTTCCATTCATGGTTCAAATTGAAGTTTGATTGTGTCTTGAAGACTTTTTGATTTTTTTTTTTTTTTTTCAAGTCACTAAATTTCAGATTTTTGTTCCAAGAATCTAGTCAAAATCTAGATGGATATGACTATGAACATGTTAAAGTTATCTCATTATTTTTGCTATAAAGAAAGGCTTTATAGGAAACTAAAAAGAAAAGTCGATAAAAAAAACAATATTAAGAATATTTGGGATAAATAAATTGTTCAGAACCTTGAAAATTCAATTAGCAATCAAAGATTTTGTTTTCAGTGCAGGATAACAAGTGGGCTTGATTAGAATCAGTTCATTATTTAATATATTTATTATTATCATTTATTGATTTATATGCATATATATTTTTTGAGATGACAATTAGAGTCAAGTACATCCTTATATAAGAACTAATAGTTACATGCAGTTTCTAGTTATTTATATTTAGAAAGTAGCTTGGTTGAGAAGTAGGAAGCACTTATTTCAGGAGGGTGTTAAAATACTTTTGAGTCATATTAAGACAATATACATGTGCAAGCTCCAAGTTAGTGACTGTTATTATAACACTGTGGATATGTTTGAGCATAGATGCATAAATTTGCAACATTGGAGGAAGCGTGTACATGACGATAATTTTCAGAATTTCTAACTCTATTTTGTAAATTGTAGCAATTTTATATTGCATCTTGTAAATCAAGAAATTCTATGAAAGTTATGCTATGTCGTGACTTGTTATTGACTGGTCAATGAGTTGGGTTTCATTCTTGACATTCCACCGACTAAATAGTAAAAGGCACAGATTCACACTTATTATAAATAGGTTATGCACTTCATGCAACATTGAATTAATTTTAAGTACTAAGCATTTATGTCTTTCTTTCAACTTTAACTTTTCATATTATTTATGTTAGTTTAATTTTAATGTTTGTAGATCATCATATGGAAATGGATTCGATGAATAGATTTTAGTAACTATAGCCTAAAATCCAAGGTCAAGTTTCTAAGGTTGAAACGTCACAAAGGCACAGTGAGGCTTGGCTTTAGCTCACTCTTGTTGAGTCTTAATCTCCAAGGAAAAGACTAAGAGCCGTGTGCAAGCATTGTTGGAAATCATATGATGGAAAAATCTACTTCGAGTACTTCTAATGTTAAGTGTCATCTATTAAAACATTTTGCACATCTTAGTAATAATAAAAAAGTAGATAAACAAGCTTATCATGAAGCACTTGCTAAAGCCATTACTAAACATGGCTATCCATTTAGATGGGTTTAGCATAAAGGAACTGGAGAGGTCCATGCTTTACTAAATAATAATGTCAAGCATGTTAGTAGGAATACTATTAGAGCTTATTGCTTAAAATTGCATAGCAAAATGAAACAAAAGCTTAAGTCTACTTTGGAGAAGATTTCTAATAGAATTTGTTTGACAAGGGACTTATAGACATCATACTCAGATAAAGGCTTCATTTTTCTTACTACTCACTATGTGGATGAAATTTGGAAGTTGCAAAGTAAAATTTTAAATTTTTGTCATGTTCTAACTTCATACAATACAAATCTTTTATGTAATACTGTTCGTTCTTTCTTGAGAGATTAGGGCATTGAGAAGAAAATTTTTAGCTTTACTTTGGATCATGCATGAAATATGGATAACAACAAGCTTGTTGCGAAACAAATTTGTTCAACAAGATGTTTTATTGTCCGGTGGTGCATTTTTCCATCTTTGATGTTGCGCTCATGTTTTAAATCTTGTTGTTCAAAAGGGTTTAAAAGTGCTTGGTAAAACTTTGGAAAATGTGAAGAACATTATTAGATATGTTGAGGGTTTAGATCAAGAATGATGAAGTTTAAACAATGTGTAAATAGAGTTAATTTGGATGATTCAAAAGGATTATGGTATAACATGCCTACTAGATAGAATTCAACATATTTGATGCTTGAAAAGTTTCTTTATTATTATAATACTTTTTGCATACTTGGCAATGGATGATGCAGACTATGGCTTAAGTATCTCCAAACAAGAAAAGAGTTAGATAGGGTTAAACACATTTTTGGTTTTTTGAAACCTTTTTATGATATTAGTGCTTTGTTTTCTGGAGCAAATTATCCCACTGCAAACTTGTATTTTGACAATGTGTATAAATTGAATCTAATCTTATGAAGGAAATTGAAAGTCTGAATAGCTTTTTGCAAAATATGGCTCAAGCAATGAAATAGAAGTTTGACAAGTATTGGGATAAATATTATCTAGTGTTGGCCTTTGCAATCATACTTGGTCCACCCTTCAAGTTGAAATTCATAAGATTTTCTTTAAAGAAGTTTAATCCTGATTTTGAGGCAAAGACAAGAAGTATTCTTGACTAACTCAAAAAACTATTTAAGGAATATGAGCAAGTAAGAACTTCAAATTCAAGTGAGGTTCTAGGTTGCAAGCAATCTGATGCAAGAGAACTTCCTTAAAACCTCAAAGTGAGTGTTGTTTTTATTTTATGAATTTTATATTTCCTTAATTAAATGGTTTATTGAATTGGATTCAAATTAAATTTTATGTTAATCTTTCTCTTATTTTTATAGGAATTTCAAAGTCATGATTCTGATGAATCTACTTTAAGCTCAGGTAAGTCTTAAGTGAATGCAAACTTGTGCTCACTACAATACCATTTGATATTCTTGGTTATTAGAAAGACAATTATTTTTTATATCCTGAGCTTGCAACAATGGCAAAAGACATTTTGATGATTCCTATCACCATTGTTGCTTCAGAATCAACATTTAGTATAAGTGGTAGTCTTGAACACGTGGAGAAGTTCTCTTTCATCTAAAAATGCCGAAGTTTTGATAACTACTCGTAATTGGTTATATGGATGTGAAGATATGATATTTATATTAAAATAGTTGTGGATTTCTTTTTGTCCAATGATTGTTTGGCATGATAATTGTTTCTTCTTTAATTACTAGATTTAGAAGATAGTGTAGAAAATTTTGAGACTTATGGAGTTGAGATAAGTAGGAATTCAAGGTTAAATTTAACGTTGGAAAAAGCTTCTAATTGTGCGGATTACAGATTGATGGAAAATTAAAATGTATGTATATATTTTTCAAAATTTCTTTAATTTTATTTCATACTTAAAATTATGTTTTATTACTTGATAGCTGAAAATTTTTATCTTTTCTTTGTGCTTTATTGTCTTTATCAAGTTATTTAGATTGTATCTAATTAGATTTTTGCTTTATTTTTTGTACTTGTAGGCTTTTGATTTGGAATTTGGGCTTTATGATGTGCCTATTAAAAGGTTTGATAGAGTTTAATTTACATTAAATATATTTTTAATTTGCTTTACTTTTCATCTATTGAAGTTGTAATTCTGTAGATCAAATTATGAATATTGCTTCTTTACTTCAAGATTAGGAATTAAGTGGCATATTATTTTACCTTTATACCGTATTTAGAAAAAGATGTTTTACATATATGATGTGATGAATACTAACTATTGAGCTGTTCTATTTATCTTATCGTTTGCAATGTATTTTTGTCATGCCTCTTCATATGTAGCTATTCTTTGCCAATATAGGGATGTTTTTTATTTCTTTTCATTAAATGTAGTTTTATCAGCTATTAAGATCATACGGTATTTTAAGTTACAACAATAAAAGTATAAATGTTCTTAAAATAACTCTCTTAAATATTTGCTTGCTAAAAAGATCTTTTTACAAAGCATATTTGAAAATTTTACATGGAATTGTGGTCCTATGCTTTGATTCGACAAATAAGATTATGACTTATTTCTTTTATTGTAGATTTTTTATATTTATAAATAGAAAGATGGCAAAGTATATCAATGTGTTTGAGTATTGAATTTTCAAGGATTATCGAATTGAACTGTTAATTCCAAACATCTTGCAAAACCATACAAGAGTTTTTTTAAATGTTCACTTGGTTGAATATTAAATTTTCGATTGATTACAATTTCAATTTTTTTTTCAATTCCCTTATTCAGGTCCTACCGAAGAAACAAAAACATCTTCGATTTTTTACAATGATAATTAAGAATGTATATTTTTATCATACCCAATTGAAAAGTAAAAAATTATAAATAGAATAATGATGGTTATATGAAATTTTACGAAGCAGTATTTTTGCAAGGTATAAATAAAACAATGGAAATTATTTCAACTTCTTTTATAATAACAATTTAAAACATTTAAATTAATCAAATATTAAAATTTATTATAATAGGCACATGTATAATTATTGCATTATTTTGCATAAAGATAAGAGAATAAAAATCGGAACAAATCAATTTATATATTTCAAATGGTATTTACATACTTTATCATAAGTCAATATAATTATAAGTTATAAAATAAAATAAATTAATAATTTATGTTATAAGTATTATTTTTATAAACTTAATATTTTTGAAACAAAATTATAACTAATTTAAGTTTGGATTATTTTGGTTTAATTATTTTTGAAATAAAAATAGGAACTTAATGTGTTATAATGAATCTCCTACAAGAGTAAATCTGTTTTCTGGTTTTTATTCAACATACGCCATCTAAATGTTTTTGGACGAGCGGACCAAATAATTAAGGAGCCTAACTTAAAGCATTAGTTAATCTACGAGAAAGAAAAAAGTCTATGGTTTGATGATAAGCTCCAAAAACAATGTAAGAAAAGGGCAACTAAATCCTTATCAGAAAAACATTTCCAACTGAAAATTAAATATTATTCACCCCAGCTTGCTTATACCATGCATTTATACACTCACAGCAAAGCGGGGGCTTTTCGCTAATTAGTTTTAAAAGTGGTAGTGTATAAATGGCATAATAACGTGTATTTGTAGCTTGTCTCCGTCTCAGTACTACGAAGGAAAGTAATTCTAGACAATTGGGTTTGACTATTTTCTCTCCATCCCTATCTTTAAAAACTAAAGTTTAAACAATCATCGTTTTGATGCGCAAAATAAATTTTATATCATTATAATAAAAGGTATCAAAAGTTGACTCAAAATATTCATCTGATATGACCAATTTGATCCGATAAAACAAAG
>JBBYHL010438020.1:4974-15018 GCA_038381835.1 Adansonia madagascariensis
TTTTTTTTTTGACCTTCAATCAATGCCTATAGATAGGCATTGGCTAACATTTCCTTATGAAGAATTAAGTACAAGATCAAAAAAGAATTAAACCTCCTTATACTACTTAGGTCAAACCTTTTTTATTTAACTCTAAATCAACTCGATTAAGAATGTCTATCAAATAAGACCTCTTATTTGCCTATATTTCACATAATTTGAATAATTTTATGTCTTATATTGTCACGTATACATTAAAGGGATAGAATGAGCTGATAGTTTTGGATACATTACAAAATTAAAAAGTAATAAAAAATGATCAATAATTATTTTCAAAAGAGAAAAAATTATCCATAAGAGTTTTAAATAATCCCTAGTAGTCATTCTCTAAAATTATTTCTTTGAAAAATTTTAGGGACAACACTTGTTCTCAATGTTATTAAATTAGGGATGACATTTGTCTCCAATACCACTAAATTTAAGATAAAGAGGATATATCCTTTGATTATCCTCTTATCGCGTCTCTAAAAATCTCTTATTTTGTAGTGATAGTCAATTGATTATTAAAATTGATGCAAGCAAATTAAGATATAAGTTATAACACAATAGCCTATATGGACATTATAAAATTAAGTTTCAATTGAAATAGATTTCTCTTAGTAGATTCTAAATAGCAAAAGCCAAGGTTAAAAAAAACTAGACCATAGATCAAATAGGTTTATCTCCAGTTTTTTATTTAATTGGTTAAAATGACTAGTTTGTTTGAAAAGCTTTTAAATATTTGTTTTGAAAATTTAATGTTAAATAAATATTAAATTTACCAAACTGATAATAAAAACATGCATTTGATTTAGCAGTATGATCTTTAGTATAATTTTAAAAGGTTATGTGTTCAAATCTCATCACATACAAAAAATGTTTTTGAAAGAATAATTAAAAAATAGAAAACATTTTTTTTTTCACAATTTTTCAATTTTTAGTAGTTGAACTACTTTTAGGCAGGTTCATCTAACTTCGATTAACTATATAGCTCCAGACTGGATAAGCCTTCAGTTCTTAGTTGAACCGGTCCAGTCACTTCGATTTTTCAACGTGGTAATAGTAGTCAATATCAGATGCATATGAAATAAATAATCTTAACCAATATGTCATTGTATCACAAGTGTATAGGACCATTCATGCATAGGGGCTGAGCTAGCCTAATTGTTTTTGGGTGGAGGGTAAACATATAGATAAAGAAAGCTTTTTTTTTTTTAAAAAAAAATTAATGTATTAAGCTTAGCCAGCAATCAAAATAATCATAATGGTTAATAATTTTATACAACATGAAAATAAAAAGAATAAGCAAAGAAAGCTTATAATAATCATTTAGGAGAGCCAAGCTCAAAGTTACTTTCTGGATTCAACTTCATCAATAATTGAATCTGTATTGAAAAGATTAATAACGTCTTTCTCAATATAAACAATTAAATTATTTGCAAGAAACTCATCGTCCAATTTGTTTTGGAGTCTTGTCTTTACAATTTTCATTGCTGAAAAAGCTCTCTTTATAGGTGCTGTAGAGATTGGAAGAGTAAAGCCAAGATGAATTAATCTATCAATCAAGTGATAACTTTTTAAATTTTCTATTTTTGCTAATCTCTAGCATAATTCAAAAAGCATTGTAATATCTTGGAAACCTTAATGATAAGTTATATCAAGCATGTAATGCCTCATTGTAATTTCAGAAGATGTCTTTATTGCTCAATGAAATCTTGCGAACAGAAACTCCTTGCTAACTTACAACTATTATCAATGTTGAATCATTTAGAATTGTTATTGGGTCCAAAGCCATGCTTAAAGTGAAAAGTTCAGCAATTTGCTTATTGAATTTAAAATCCAATTCTTGTAATTGAGAATCTATCACAAGTAATAATATATAAACTCAATAATGATGCTCTATAGTTACATCCGGTTAACGAAATCGATCTCTGCCTAAGATATATTGTGCACCCATATCAGGAATCTTTATCTCATACTTTTGGTAAAATTCTTTCATATTCTCAAGCACTTCAGACCATCCATCATCTCTTAATTACCGAAAGAGTGGTTTTGTAGTGGAAATAGGATGAATTAAATATCTTGAAAGCATTAATTGCAATGCTTGAGAAAGAATATTAGTGATTCCCATAATCTCATACTTCAAGTATAGTATGAAATTGAATTCAAATGATGTTGATAGCAACAGAAGCATCACTTCTTTGAGAATAAGTTGCCCCTTCATCAATAATATTACCAATAATAGTGTAAGTAGCATTAAACATTTCATCAAGCTATAAATATAATGAAAGTGGGAGCTCTATCGAGTATTTCCAGTTTTTTATATAGTTCCCATTTGATTTGCTCCTCTAACTATTTCAAGTTCATTACTAGCAATCATATTTGCAATGTCAATTGTTTAAGCAACTTGTAATTGGTCATGCCTCTTAAAAGAAGCACTGACAATATTTACAATAGAAGTCAACTGTGTAAAAACTCATGAATATGAATTACTTCTCTAGGTGTTGCAACCATTACTAATTGTTGAAGGAAGTCTTAGATTCATGCTTGAATAAATTACAAAATATTTAATTTAATCTAAATAAGAGTGGTGGAAACGTTAAAAAAAAACAACACTAAGACTTTTTAAACCAAATCATCTTGCATGGTTTTTGTTTCAAAACAAGAATATAAATAATGAATATAAAATTCTCATTCCTCAGCTTAGAGATGGCACAAAGCCATGGGAGAAGTTTCATGACCATTATATCTTGTACACCAAGCCTTGTTATCGTAAACCAAAGTTATTCAAGTGTCCAATTTCTAATGGTTATCCATCTAGGTAGCCTGTAAAACCTTCAAAACGAAGAGACTTTGTTTTGTCAGGAACAATACTAGCTGCTTAGATTTGAAAAACCTTCCCTTAGCCTTTGATCTCCTTTGATTTTTAATTAAAACAAGTGAAGAAAATAGATTTTCTTCAACCCAATGGTGAAAACACAAACTCCTATAGGGAGAGAGAAGATAATGCAATTCAGCCTTAAAAAGAGTCTAATTGGTGCAATTTCAAGTGTATTCAATTTATAATGGATGATAACACAAGGCTTAAATACCTAGGGATAGTGTTCCCAACTTTTAGTCAATTTGCATTTTAGTCACTAGCTCACTTGAACTATTCAAATTGAGCCTAAGTAACTTTTACATTTTTAGGTAAATGGGCTTGGTCTTATTTTAATTTCTGTTAATCACCCTAAACCCCATTATATTGGCAATAGATATAATTTATTCAATTAAGAATATTTATATTTATAGACCAAAATTGGCATCTAGCAATGCATCATGGCCACCTAACATACGGGGAGTGTCACATTGGCTTTGACAAACCCTTCAGTATACAGTATCTCAATGTAATTCAATCCTTTCATTATGTATCCCAAAAAAGGTAAAAACATGGCTTAATATCTATTTTTAACCCTCTTCATATTAGTCTGCATCTCTTATATGTTAACTCCATAATTAGTATTTGCCATGGCCAAGGACTTTGAGTTAACATGAGCTAGGTACATATGAGATATGTCCTCTCAGATTACTTGGGCTGATAAATCTTCCATAGGCCACTCATCCACCTTCAGTTTGCTTCATGTATTAGCTAAAGCCACCCCACTGTAAGCATCTATCTATTGTAGACTCGTTCATGATGATCTCTAAGTATTAGACTTCATATACAAGTTAACCTGGTGTCATAAGCTTAAAGATCACTTACACTACTAATACATAAGAGTATTTCCATAGAAACATGAGTGAAATACCAAGTGAAACACTTATAGCATGTCATGTTCAGTGAACTTGTTGTACTTAATGATATATGTTATCCCTAAATATCTCTATACTTTAACTTATGAGATCCTTTGTATGCATAAGTGTTTCACTAAGAAATATCTCATTAACATAAATAAATTCTAATGTCTATTACATAAAATCACTAAATGCTAGCATATTACAAGCTTAAAGTGATTGGCTTGCAAGGCTTACACTAATAATTGTAACCTATGAGCATAACAATATGCATAATATGTATATAGATAATCATTAAGAACCAAAGCTTGTAACCTATTCCATTCACCATGCATGTTACTAGCACCATCATATCCTTAACCATGAATACTTTCAACTTTAATGTTGTAATGAGAAAGAACTTACACTAACTCTTTCTTCAAGGTCATTGCACCAGTACCACTAACATGGGTAAGGTCAAAGGATCGTTTCTGTACAAAACCATCAAAATTAACAAATCTCAAAATAATAGCTATTTGCTTTTTTTAAACTCATCTCAAGCTTCATCAATAATGATATAGAATATTTCCTACCTATTTTCTAAATTAATTTCACCATATTAGCCAAAATAGGTAAAACCTCCTTTTGGACATCCTTGGATGTGTATTTAGCAACCCATTGAGTGTTTTCCAAAATAATCTTTTAAACTTTATCATTGTAAAATCCTAACAATTTCATCATCTCAATGAAATTTCCTCTATTTTGGAAGATGGACTTTTATAATGACCTTTAAATACACAAGCTTGAAAAGTTAGCCATCTAACACAATCAATGGAAGCTTTAAACCTGAGTCAATTATTTTCGATCTCTTTTGATGCTTGCCTTCAAATAAGCCTATCAATATGTGACTTTTTCAATAAAGTTTCACAAGATTTTACTATAACGTTATATAGGAAGTTGGGTTTTTTCCAACATGATTCAAAAGTGGATAATTTTCTCCACTGTATACTATTCTTTGAAATATTTTTTGGTTAATTACCTGAGTGGTCCCTAAACTATGGGCCAAATTTTAAATTGGTCCTTAAACTTAAAAATGTATCAATTAGGTCTTCAATCTTAACATCTCATATCAATTAGGTCTTTCTATTAGTAAAACCATTAGAATTACTATTAAATGACATGTGGCAGGCTGAAAAAGCTAGTAATGATTTTATCTTTTATTTTTTCCATTTTTCTTTTTCTTTTACTTTTTCCTTTATTTTCTTTTTCAATTGTTTTTCCTTTCTTATAAATAATACAAACAATAAAAATTGTTATTATAATTTGAATTAATTTTGAAAATAATTAATTTATAATTTAGAAACATACCAAAATATTTATTTAAAATTAATTTATAAAAAAATATTTTTAATTTTTTTGTTTCTTTCCTTTTTATTCTTTTTACTCATTTTATCTTTTTAGTAAATAAATGAAAACATACTTAAATTCTTATATTATAATTTAAATTAATTTATAAATATAAATAATTTATAAAAATATAAAATGTTTTTTAATTTAATTTTTTATTTTTATCTCTTCTTTTATTATATTTTTTCTTCATATAAATAAATACAAAAATGAAAAATTATAATATTACAATTTCATTTTATTTATAAAAGTTAAATAATTTATAATAATATTTATTTATATTAATTTTATAAAAATATTTAAAGTTTTCTACTTTTTTTCTCATTTTTTCCTTTTTATTTTTTTCTAAATAAATCTAAAGAAAAAAGAAATAATAATTTGTACTATAAATTAAATTTAATTTAAAAATAAACATTTAGGGGGTTTTTTTAACTCTTAATAATAAAAAAAGAGAAATTTGACTCCTCATGGTTTGTTTGACATAAATAAACTAAATTTTTAATTAAACGATTGTAAATAAATATTTATATTTTTATTATTAATTTCATTTTTGAAATTTTAATTTTAAATTATAATACAAATTATGTTTTCTGTTTTTATTTAGAAATATGAAAAGGGAAAAAAGAGAATATAAAGCAAAAAAATTGATTAGTTTTTATAAAATTAATAAAAAGAATTATTTTATATTTTTAATAAATTATTAATTTTTATAAAAATTTAAATTATAATATAATTATTATTTTTATTTTGTATTTACTGAAAAAGGACAAAAAAGAAAACTATAATAAAAAGGAAATAAAAATTTTGAAAATTAACTTGAATAAATATTTTACATTTTATAGTTATTTATAATATTAATTTAAATTATAATATAAATTATTATTTATGTTTAGTTAATTTATAAAAAAAGAAAC
The DNA here is from genome assembly GCA_038381835.1 of Adansonia madagascariensis. Lineage (NCBI taxonomy): Eukaryota > Viridiplantae > Streptophyta > Magnoliopsida > Malvales > Malvaceae > Adansonia > Adansonia madagascariensis. The sequence goes on from JBBYHL010438020.1 coordinate 11,067, forward strand.
GAAAGAAAGAAACCAAGGATTAAAAATATTTTTTATAAAATTAATTTTAAATAAATATTTTGTATATTTATAAATTAATTATATTTTCACAATAATAAATAAATTATTTAAAGAAAAGATAAAATTTGAAAAAAATAAAAGAACAAAGGAATTAAAAAAAGAAAAAAGAAAAGTGAAATAGGAAAAGACAAAAAGATGTCGTCATTATCAACTTTTCGAACTGCCACATGTCATTTAATAACAATTCTAATGGTTTTACTAACAGAAGGACTTAATTGATATGAGACATTAAGATTGGAGATAGAATTGATACATTCTGAAGTGTAAAGACAATTTAAAATTTGACCTATATTTTTGGGGACCACTTGGGTAATTAAGTTAATAATTTTTAAAGAATGCATTTGAAACTAGATGGTTGAAAGCATTTTTTACCGCAAAGGTAGCATGGCAAACAAATATAGCATTTTCTCATGGAAATACTCTAAAAAGGATACAATTCAAACCAAGATGCTTGAAAGCGATGAGGATGATCTTCATCCAATAAATGATACTTCTAAGGAATACGTTGACATGACTCACATTTGAGATAAACACGACGAATTTTATCCCTTTAATTTATAGAAATTCCCATATAATTGGGTGCAATCCAAGATACGTTCAACATGAAAAGCATCCATATTTTCAAGATTAATTTTTGGACATTTTGGCTCACATTGCTATTGTTCATTAGTTGAAGCATTAAGGCTTGATGGCTCAAGCGTTGAAGAATCATTTGGATCATTTACAACTTTTCTTTTAAAAAATTTGTTAATAGTTTTAATTTACTCATACTTAAAACAAATTAAACATAAAAAATTTAAATGCAATTAACCTTTAATATTCTTATTTAATTTTTATTTAAATTTTAAAATAAATATAAAGGGGGTTTAATTTATGCTTTGGCATATGATCTTGTGGGACTGTATAAAGGGTTTAATTTATTTTTCGTTTAGCATCTTGCTTAATTCATGTCTTCATTTAGGGCCATCTTATTGCAAATAATTATTCAAAAGAAGGAAAAGTAACAAAACTCACACGAACATGGCAGGCATTTCATGTTTCCTTTTAGTACATTTGTTGCACTCATGGGCTTTTCTGAGTTTGGCTTAAGTACAGTTTCTTTATTATCTCAATCTTAGTCTCAATTTCTATATGCTTTAGCACTCTAAAAATGGAGTGAAAAAGATAAACCCATTTCAAGACACTACTTTGTTAACAATTTGAAAGTGAAAAATATATTTTTAAATTCACAACCTAACAACATTAAAACAAGGATAATTAGCTAAAAATGTGCAAAACAAGGAAATCCATATTCAAACACCCCACAATATTTAAGCATAAATACAAAAAAAAAAAACATTGAAAAGTGGAACATATAACACACAAATTACAGGTTTAGTGCATAAGAAATAAAAGAAGACACATGATCGGGAAGTAAACTGGTTTGGAAATTGGAAAGATACAATTGAAGCTATAAGAAGAGTTTATTTAGTGTTAGCTTTAAGCATCAAAAGAGCTTGTTATTTCTCTTTGTTTTTTTTAACAATGTTAGTTGGTTTTTGTTAGGAAACTCGGGCTCATACTTGATGAAATAGCAAAAAATTTAAGTTAAAATTAAAATTTAGAAAACATGCATAGCGAAAATAAAATTAGAAAAATACCTAGATTTCTTAAGGATCTTCAAGTTAAGATCTATATGTAGTTGGATATAATTTGAAATTACAAAATTGATCAAGATCTTACTTACTCAAAGACTCGTAAATCTTGGTTTGCTAATCCTAACACGATCGTTGCCATGGCACTGGTGCTTTGATCTCTCCTTGCGCCACAAGAAGCATAATTATCCTTTCTTAACCATGATCCACATGAACAATAGCTGAAGCCTTCTTAAGGCAAGGAGATGCACTTGTGCTAGTGGGTTAATCTTTCAATCATATTCAAAAGGCTAGTCTTCATTGTTTTTCTCTTTGGTAAAAACCATTAAGAAAATTTCTTGGGTATGCCAAATATAAAATAAGAAAGAAATGGAGGAAATACGACAATACCATCTCATGGATTGGCCAAATCTTGATTCTCTGGATTTTTATTCTTAGAAACTATTTTCAAAACAAAAATTATTTTCCTAAAAAAACCTTTTATCAAACTTGCCATGGATTTTTATTTTTTTATCAAGAAAACTATTTTCTTTCATGGAAAAACTAAAACTTGATTCCATTTCCTTAGGAAAGCTATTAAGGTTCTTCCTTGTTGTGAAAGACTATTTTTTATTCACAATAAAAACTCTTGGCACTATTATCTCTTAGGAAAACTATTTGAGTTTCAATCTTATTATAACTTCCACTATATTAGGAACTTTTCCTATTTTTTATTGTTCAGGTTTAGCCTAATCTCCAACAATCAAAGAGTTGGCTGAACCTACCCTATAATATGTGTAGATTCGACTATCATGGGATAGGAAGATAGGAGTTTAATCTAAGATTAAATTCCTTGTTAAAGTGAAACACTTCTACCTCACCTTTTCTAGTTCAACCATAATTCTATTTCATAGTGTCATGGATGAACCTACCTAGTCAATATGTCCAGATACATTATCAGTTTAGCATTAACTCTTAGTGTTAGACTTGGACTTAGACATAATTGAGGAAATGTTTGATTTAGTGAATAATAAGAAGATAAAATTAGGTTCGTAATCAAATCCTTAAAGATAAGAAACTTTTTCTCGGTTTAAACAACTCCAAATTTGAGTTGGACAACTTATCTAAACATATCTACTTTAGACATTATCTTTTAAGACAAGCTTATCTACATTATCTTGTTAACACATTAAGACAACTTATCTTAAGACGTATCTACTTTAGACAGTGTCTTATTAAGATAAGTTTATCCATACTGTCTTGTAAGGATAAACTCATCCATTTTATCTTACTAAGATATTAAGACAACTTATTGACATGTCTACTTTAACATTGTCTAGTCAAGACAAGCTTATCCACACTGTTCGGACAAGCTAATCCATTTTGTCTTAACACATGTCTATTTTAAACATTGTCTTGTTAAGATAATTTTATCCATAATATTAAGACAAGCTTATCCGTATTACCTTATTAAGACATCTTTATTTGGATTGCCCAAATCCAAATTATTTTTAACTTTTTTTAATTGAAATTTTTGATTAAGTCTTTTAAATTTAACATTTAATTCAATTAAGTCCAACTTAATTAAATTCAATGTTTAATGTAGCAAATCATCTTATTGTGTTGTGAACTTGGCAGTGAATATAGTTAATTTTATTCGTTACATTCATAGATAAAAAGCAAGATCAAGCAACCCATCATGACCACTCAAATGTTGAAAAGTCAATATGACCTCAAAGAAACTTTTCAATAACTAGCCTTTTAGTGTAATTCGATCATTTCACCAAATATCTCAGAAAAACCAAGAGGATGGTGCAGTGTCTACTTATGTGTCAATCCATATTGGTCCCTGCAGCATATGATTAACCTTATGAATTTGGAGAAACCTCCTCAAGGAGTCTCTCATTATGATATGAATTTCATTTTTATGGGTCCAACGCATGATGAATATAGGATAGTCTAATAAAAGGATAAGAATCAAAATGAAATTAAAGAAAAAAGAAATTCATGCCATCCATTTTTAAGGACCCGTTCATGATGGAATCAAAGCATGGCATTCCCCATATAAGATGGCATGGTATTAAGTCAGAGGAAAATTACCCAACTAGTATGTAAGAACATTTCCATAAACACTAGAGTGACAATACCAAGTAAAGTTTTCATATAAGCCATGTTTATGATCTTGTTTCCATAAAACAAGCACCCATATGCCATCTCAAGAATCAGATACACTTCAATCCATGAGATTAATTGCTTATTTTAGAAGTAAGAAGGCATAA
>JBBYHL010438041.1:0-16614 GCA_038381835.1 Adansonia madagascariensis
ATTTTTGAAAACTGAATTAAGGTGAATCAAATAATAATATTTAATGAATTTTAAAAATCATAGACCAAGAAAAATCACCTTGAAAACATTTACGGAATAGAAAACTTCGTATTTCAAAAATAGAGAAATTTTAAGAAAAAATTCAAAACTCATGAAAATGAATGAAATTTTAAAAACTGAATTAAGTTGAATCAAATAATAATATTTAATGAATTTTAAAAATCATAGACCAAGAGAAATCACCCTGAAAACATTTATGGAATTCAAAACTCCGTATTTCAGAAACAGGAGAATTTCATGAAAAAAATTTAAAACTCATGAAAATGAATGAATTTTTGAAAACTGAATTAAGGTAAACCAAATAATAATATTTAATGAATTTTAAAAATCATAGACCAAGATAAATCACCCTATGTATTTAAAAACATGGGAATTTCAAGAAAAAAATTTAAAACTCACGAAAATGAATGAATTTTTGAAAACTGAATTAAAGTGAATCAAATAATAACATTTAATGAATTTTAAAAATCATAGACCAAGAAAAATCACCTTGAAAATAAGAGAATTTTAAGAAAAAATTCAAAACTCATCAAAATAAATGAATTTTTCAAAAATAATTTAATGCGAACCAAACGATAATATTGGATGAATTTTGATGTTTGAAACTCGAGAGGATTCCACCAGAAATTTTACAAGTAATGAAAAACTCGTATTTCGATACTGAGAAAAATTATGAAATTTCATTGACACTGAAGTAAAACAAATTCAATACCACATATTATTTAACATTAATTTCCAAAGCAAAGAAAATGAACTTGTAAAATTTTAAAAATAGATCAACAAGAAAAAGTAAAATTCATGAGTATGATATTCGTAAAACTATAAAATTTCAAATTAATTTACAAAATTTACAGTTTGACACTTCATAGTAGAAAATGCCAATACATATTTTTCCTTGAATATTTATGATTTTTCAGGGTGCATATTGGCATAAATACTATATATGTATCGATATAATTATACGATGATCAACTTCCAAGTTTAATGAAAAATTCTTTAAAAATTCTTAAAAATGGAAAATTTGATCGAGATATCTTTTACAGAAACAAATTTTCAAAATTTTGACAAGAAAAGATAAAAAATAATTTTTTTCTTAAATATTTGTCCTATATATTCAAAATTAAAGATCAGAATATGACTTTTATGTCATGTGAACTTCTGATTATTTAAATTATGACTAAAAAAGTCTTGAAAAGGTCTTGTTCATCTGAAAAATATCAGTCTCAATGATGATGGCCAATAAGTTCTTAATCTTGAATATTCAAGATTATTGGAAATGAGACCGAGACAAAATTAGGTGTCTACAGAGGGTACATTTCTTTAAATTAAATTTTACACGAAACTAATTGTACCTTAAGCCATATGACTTTGAACCATATCAAATAAGTAAATAATAATTGTGCAAATTACAAACTGATAAGGTGACAATCACGTGTAATGTACATATGATTATAACTGAATGTATAATTTACCATAACTGAATGTATAAATGACCATAACTAAATGTACATACGACTAAAATTGATTGTACCCTAAATCATATGACCCTAAACTGTATTAGATAAATAAAATACTAATTGTGCACATTACCAAGACTAATGAAATGATAATCACCTGTAATGTACATATGATTATAACTAAATGTACAAATGACCATAACAAAATGTACAAATAATCATAACTAAATGTACAGATGACCAAAACTAATTATACCTTAAACTATATAGCCTTAAACTGTATCAGATAAATAAATACTAATTACGCACATTACAAAATTGATGAGATTGTAATTAGGTGTAATATAAATATGATTACAACTGAACATATAGATAATCAAAATTGATACATTTAATAATGTATAAAATATTATATATTATATAAAATATTATATATAACATAAAATATTATATATTATATATTACATTGAGTATATATTATATATAATATGTTATATATATTATTATATAAAATATATATTAATTCAAGATTTAATATAAAATATACATATTATATCAAATATAATATATATTTAAAATTTAATATAAAATATTAAATAGTATTATTAATATATATAAATATTTTGGGCAAGGGGTCAGTTCCATTACTAAAGGAACTGAATGCCCCATATATATATTATATATAATATATTGTATATTATATATAATATATTAATTCAAGATCTAATATAAAATATTTTTTATTTCTATTAGTTTTTTAAATAGTAATTCAAGATTTAAAATAAGATATTTTAATATTAAATTGTTTTTAAATAGTAATTATTTTTAAATAATAATCTAAGATTTAATAAAAATATTTTTATTTTTTATTTTTAAATGGTAATTCAAAATTTAATATAAAATATATTTTTATTTTTCTTCTTTGCAAATAATATATAATATATCATATATCATGTATTATATATATAATATTATATAATATATATTAATTCAAGGTTTAATATAAACTATTTTTTAATTTTTAATTTTGAAAATAGTAATTCAGAATTCAATATAAAATATTTCTTATTTTTGTTAATTTTTTAAATAGTAATTCAAGATTTATTATTTTTTAAATAGTAATTCAGGTTTTAATATAAAATAATTTTATATTAAATTATTTTTTAAATAGTCATCATTTTTAAATAGTAATTTTGAATTTAATAAAAAATATTCTTTATTTTTATTTTATAAATTATAATTTAAGATTTAATATTTAATATTTTTTATTTTTATTATTTTTAAATGATAATTTAAGATCTAAAATAAAATATTTTTAATATTTTATTATTTATAAATAATATTTTTAATATATATAATTTATATATAATATAATATATATGAAGAGGGTTGATTTCCAGCAAGGGAATCGACCCCTCTTTAATTTGCAATAGGTCAGCAGCCAACCAATGGTAAAAAATAAAAGAGCAAGAACAAAAAGGTAATTATAATCTTCTTATTAACAATTAATAATTGCTATTTTCTTGTTTGGAATTAATTTCCTACTTTCATCTTTTTTTAATAATTTAAAGTATATTTCCTTTTTCTGGAATTTTCCCAAAAAAAATACCTACTTTGATCTGGACTGGCATATGGTGATTCTCAATGCTCCTTTTATCTGTGAAAGGAAAACTGAAAGTAGGTGCTCAATTGTAATATATTTACTTGAAATAGTCTTGTTGGAGAATTGATATACAGCTAGGGGGATGAACCAACTTCATCTTTCTGCTTCCTAAGTTCCCCATTGCCTTGGATGAACCATGATGCTTTCGGAGATAAAGGGGTATATAGATATGCATAGTTTATATCAGTAGTTATTTTCCCTGATAATAATGTTAAAAAATTCTATCTCTTTGAAGGAAGACTATACTGCCAAGAAAGAAAATCTCTATATAATATGTTAAATAAAACAATAAAAAAAGGTCAAGTTGTTATAAAAGAAATTGAATGTTGTCCTTAGTATGACTTCTCCCTAAAGTATGTTTCCTCAATAGCAATACTTTAATTACAATCATTATCAACACCTAAACCCATAGAAAAAGCTCAGAAGTTTTGATCGGTTAGCTTCGTTTATAAAAGGTTCAAAAGGAATTTCAGTTTTATTATGAGCTGTATCACTGAATGCTTGAATAAAGGTAGCTTCCAGTGCCAAATTCTGCACAAAAAGATATTTAACAGATTAAACTTTCCAAAACATGCATTGATTCTTGCACAACAGATTTGATAAGTCAACTTTTGTAAAGTGTGATGCATCAGATATTGTAATTGGAACTTTTCTTAGTCAAGATGGTCGGCTGGTGGGAATAGTAAAGAGGAATAAAGTTGTCACTTTTGAAAATCCAAAAAAAATCTTATTTATAAATAAGAAATCAAAATGAATCCTTCAAATCAGAAACTAAATCCTATAAATGGGAAACATTATTATTTATATCATAATTACAAAATCCCCTAATAATCACAAAATTCCAAGAAATTCATATTCCATACTCCCTTTCAAACAGGGTAATATATGTTAATTATCCCTAGCTTGGACAAATGCTGGTCAACTAGAGCTCTTAAGATGGCTTGGTAAGTATGTTTATTGTCGGCTACTATATAAGAGTATAACCAACTTCTATGACTCCTTGTTCAATCTTTTCCTTAATAAGGTGACAATAAATTTCTATATACTTGGTTCTATCGTGATGCATTAGAATCGTTGCAATACTGATAACTGCACAACATCTAAACATGACTATGTTAATTAAACTATAACATTGCATCTCATTATTTCCTTACTTATCACTAGTGAAAAAGAACAACCTCTAAACTTGGTTCATCAAGTATGAGACTAGCAACTTCAAAGATCACAACCCCTTCAAATAGGTCCCATTAATCTCCACCAATATCCCATATTTTGGTTTCATCCTCATTATAGTTCTTACTTCTCTTTGAAAGGAGATAAAGATTTGTATGTAAAAAAGAAAAAAGCTTCAGTCTTGGGATTGAGCCTATTTATTTTAAGGATAGATAAAGGAATATGTGCTCTAATTCCTTTCACAATAAGAGGAAGAGCATGGTTGTGAAAGAAGCTTCAAGGTAGTGAATTAAAGTTTGGTGAGTGAAGATCCATGCATAACCTATAATTCTTTTGGTTTTGAGTTCCATCTATCTTGCAAGTAATCAAATTAGCCAAGCTTTTCTTCAGCACTTGAGAATTTAACAAACTCTATAATCATCTCTAGCCTTTCTTTTAGATCTGGAAAGTACTTCTTTAGACATTTGTTGCTTCCTATACAAATCTCATTCTCTTTATATGGGGGAACTTGATTTATAGCTTCCTTTAGCTATAGTCTGCAATATTACTTATATACAAAGTATAAATTATTAAATTATGATTTCTATAATCCAAAGTTCATGTAAGAAAAGTAAAAGAAATTGAAATCTAGAAGTTAATTAAATTTTCTATGATTAAGTGAATGAGCCAAGCAATGTCTATTAATTAGGATGTTATACACCATTTCACAAAAAGGATGAATATTAACTCAACTTCTTACCCTTATGTTGACATATTGCTAGTCTCACTTGCTTGATCATAGAATCCCATTTCTCGTAAGCCAAATGAAGATTTAGCTTATGAATGTCATAAAAACAAAGCATTTCATACATGGATTATTTAAATTTTAGATATAGTCAACTTGAATCAACTAAATGCCAGTCATAATTATTTCTTTCACAGAGGCAGCCATTTGAACAACATTTTCGTTATATTGAGACCAATTTTTCACTAATGACCATAGATTAAAGACCATGCTTAATGATTCTCATCATTTTAAACATTTTATTGGATAAGGCAAATCTAGTATCAACAATAGCTTGTATCTTCAAATGTATAAATTGATTAAACATAGCTTACCTCATGTAATGAAAAAACAACATCAGAAATCCAAAGCATAAACAACTTCATTATTTGGTGTATTTTTAGGTGCATAAATGTTTTTCAAAGCAAGATTCAAGGTGTGCAGTACACACCATGACCAAAAAAAATATGTGGACGGATTGATTCAATAGTTGATCCATCAACCTTGTGAACAAGTGCATTATCATCAGCAATAATTTGGACAACATTTTCCACTACAACCTCATCAATGGTGGGAAAAATTAGATTGGCAATGTAATGCTTGTCCTTATATTCACCTAAACCATTAATAGCCATCGAAAACATAGGTCTTGAATTTGAGGCAACCATAAAGTTAATCAATAGTCTTCTCTATCCATCAGTCTAACCATCAATCACTATTCTCATTTTTTTTCTAGCCAATTGTCTTTAATAGTTGAAGTAGCTTTAATAGGTGTGCTTTTTCTTTCTGCAATAGTTTAAGTCTTATAGCATTATAGCCAAGTGGAAGAAAACCTAAGATAGAGCTATTTGTAGTATATGTGAATAAACTAACAAAATAGGGATTCCTAATAGCATTGAAAGGCAAACCAATAGAATAAAAATAGCCTAACTATTTCACATGAAAAATGCTCTATTGCCTCATTATTAAATGCCTTTCCTAACTCTTCTTCACTATTTTTTCTTCTATTACTCCCATCAAAAGACATATCAGCTTTACGTGGGTTTAAACTTGTAGCTCTAGTAGGTAAAGGGACTTACATTGGCTTTGCTTTTTCAGTAGCCTTTCTATCTATTTGTTTCATCTCTACTAGATATTCATTTACTATAGTTGAAGATACACCTATCCGATTTCTTTTTTCCCTCAATAGATGATCCTTCACTTTAAAATAAGATCCCTTGTAAGTTTCATTATAGAAATTGCTTTTTTATTTTGCAACATAGTTACATAAGCCCAACCACTATTAGCTATTCCAGTTGCATATTTACTAATCAAAGATGCAGAAAAATTGGTTGTGCCACTACCATACCTAACTTTAGATTCTTGTAAAAACATTTGTACAAAAATAAATATAGGGAAAACTTATCAACATAACTAGGCTTATCAAATTTTAACTACTTTTTTAAACAAAAAAATTTTACTATTAAAACAAATCTATAATAATCCTCATATTATTCGATTTCAGTTTCAAGATCATGTACACATTAGTACCCTGAATAATGAATAATTATCCATTTCAAGTAGGGCTAATAAAACCTAAATATTTTATCATTGGACTAAATCTTAATTTATAATTCTATATCAATTTGCAATACAATTTTTGTTCAAATAGAGAAAATCACTTAGCTACCTATCAGACTTATAATATTACTTGATTTATAAATCTATAATATTTTAACCATGTTCTATCCAAAAACACAAGCAAAATAGATGGAGAAACATACATTTAGGGGCTGGGCTATCGTGAAGCAGAATAGGTTTGCTGGAGAAAAGCCATTGCTGGTCTATGAAACAAAAAAAAGGGAAGCACTTGCCATTAGGAAAGTGAAGACTCTTGGGCTATCAACTGAATCAATAATGAAAATAGGGAGGGAAATATGCCTATGCATGAAAATGTTGTCATTTCAATGTTAAAAACCTAAACAGTACTTAAACCACTCTAAGCATACCCTATCGTATCTACAACATACCTCGCCATATTGGTGTATACCTGGTATGTACCCAAACATCCTTGATGCGTACCCATAAATGAGATATACTAGGTATGAGTACTTTACTGATTCTAACTTACCCATGCTAAGCTAATTAGAATAAATACAAATCAAAATTAATCCGTAAAAATCATAAACTAAATACTATAAATATTGAAATAGAATTATTTATACCATTGTTACAAAATCTCCTAATAATAACAAGATTCTAGGAAATCCAAAATTCTACACTCCCCTCAAATTTAGGAAGTTAGGTCAATCATCCCTAACTTAGACAAATGCTAGTCAAACTGAGCTCTTAGGAGGGCTCTGGTAAGTATGTTTGTTATCTGCTGATGTGTAGGATTATAACCAATTTTTATGAGTCATTGGTCAATCTTTTCCTTTATAAAATGATTATCAATCTTTACATGCTTGGTTTGGTTGTGATGCATTAGATTTTTTGCAATATTGATAGTTACCTAATTATCACACATCAACTTCATCGACATTGTAGATGGATACTAAAGTTCCTTTTGGAGTATTTTGAACCATATTTCATGATATATGCCATGGTTCATGGTTTAAAACTCAACGTCAACACTAATAAGTGCTACAACTAATTGCTTCTTGCACTATCAAATGACTAGGTTACACCATACATTAGCACAATATCTCAAGGTTGATCTTTTATCTATCAGTGATCCTGAACAACCAGCTTTTAAGAAATTTTCTACACTTTGACTAGTTCTTTTCTTGAACAACTATCATTTTCTTGGAGTTATTTTCCATAATGTAGTATTGTACATTGCTTTTTGATATTCTTCTATAAGATTATTCATAAAATTGATTAACCTTATTCATAATAAAGCTAATATGTATTCTTATGTGAGATAAGTGTATAAACTTCCCTACTAGCCTTCGGTTTCTTTTGCTATCAACATCAGTTGGGTTCTCTTTTAAGCTAATCTTGTTGAATAGATCATTGAGGTATCAAAGGGCTTATACCAAAGCATACTCATCTTCTTTAATAGGTTGAGGCTCATTATGGAATAATAACCTCTACTTGACTTGCTACCTTCATTTTAAGGAAGAATTTTAAGTTTCCCAAGCCTTTAATCTCAAACTCCTAATTAGAATTTTCTTCAATCTAGGTATCTCCTTTTAATGATTCCTAATGATAATAACATCATTTGAAAGAAAGTTGTAGGCTCATGAATATCGACATATGCATAATCAGAATTAAACATATGCAATAGAATTAAATAAAAGAACACTTAAATTTTCTTAGAATCATAAAAGAAAACTTTAGACTATCGAAAGGGCTTAGCATGGTCAACTTAAAAATAAATGATGGTTGGTCATGGTCGAGCCTTTGAATTATCCTTTGATTGGGATTTAGATTAGGCATAACAATATGAAAGGGAGAGGCTATCGGATAAATCACTCATCCAACTAGTCTTGGATGGCCACCACGAAGTGGCCATAAACTTGGAGTCGCCATTGATTATTTTAGGCTAGGTAAGATCATATGCCTATTGAAAACAATATTCTAAGTTAGGAAATTCGAAACATTAATTTCAAGGTCTACAAAGTCTAGAGATTCATTGGTTGGATTTGAGAGTTGGTTACACATGGGGAATGATTAGCACCCCCACGATGCTCAAAATTGATACCTACTAACTATGTCTTGCTTTGGCCTCGACTTAATCAATTCCATTTTTGTTATCAGTTAGAAGTAATTCGCTTTGATGCATGAAGTTTTGCAAAACTTGTAGATCCAGGTTTTTAAAGAAAATTAGATCATCTCTATGCCTTGAAGGTGTGAGGAACATAGGGACTTTTATGAAAATAATGTCCAGATTGGGTTTTGAAAATTTTGGTATTCTATATTAGGCACTGGAGAGATACCCACACAAAACATTGCCTTATAAATTTTATTGGAAAATGAATTTTAAATATGAATGCATGATAATCACTACAAATAGAAAACTTGTTAGTAAGGCGACAAAGAATATACTAATATTATAAACAAATAATCATAAACTAAAGAGCATAAAAAAGTGGAGCGATCAAAATGTGTCTCATAATTGCCTTCGATCACTAGAGAATAACCAAGATGACAATTCAGAGACATGTTTGGATTTGATGGTAATTTACAGGAAAAAAGATTTTAACTGAAACAATCTGAGGTATTCGAAATGGAGAAGATTTTTGGATTTTTTTAAAAGTGAGGCTAGAGTATCTCCTTAGAAAGGCAGAGTTAGAGTATCCCCAAAGATAAGGTTAGGAAAATATTTAGGAATAAAGAGAAAATTTGAATTTTTAATGAAAAATAAGATTGGAGTATCCTCTCAGAATAGTGGGGTTGGAGTATACCCAAAGATGAAATTTTTTTAAGTAAGGATAAGAATCTTGAAGATAGATCTAAAAAGAAAAGTTAAGTTTTGAGTTGAGAACAGAGTTGGAGTATCCCCTCAAAATAATGGAATTAAAGTATCTCCACTATCAATAATTTTAATAAAGAGGAAAAGGATATCTAGTATGAAATCATTTTTTTGTGTATTTTAACCTTGATTTGAGTCTAAAGGGCCTGTGTTATGGGAAAACCAATCAGGTGCATTTCAAGACATTCGAATGTTTCAATAAAAGGAGATTCAAAAATTGTTAAAAATAGGGGATAGCATTGTGTCACCTCCTTTCCTGAATTTATTGTGGATTCATCCGAAGGCTTTAGGTGGTGAATAAGGTACCATTGGAAAGATGACTTGATAAGATCTAATGAAAAAATATTCCAAAAATCCTAGTAGTTCACTTTCTAAGTGGAATTAATTTTTGAATTTAAGTCTATCTTAAGACTAGCAGCATATGTAGGGGAAAAGACATATCAAACTTTAAAAAATTGTTTTGGGCTCATCCGATATTGTTAAATTGTGAATAATAGCTTTCTGGAAAGGGAATTTCATAAACCTTTTATGAAAAATATTGAAAGATTTTAGAAAAAATCGTTTGATGGGCAAGATTGGCCCAAATAGAATATCGCATACCAGTTCTAGGGGTCCCAGACAACAAAGCTTCAAAAAATTATAACTCCCTCATCCAGAATGGTTTATGGACAAACAAGACACCTTTAGAAAGGTACTTTGATGCACTTTAAATGAAAAATATCAAAAAAATCAAAGAAAATATTTTATGGTTCAAATATTATTTTCTAAACTTAGATTATAGTGTTGCCTAAGAAAAATAGGAGGCTATTCGATATTTTCAGGTTTTTTTTTAAAAGATAGGCTTGAGTCTAGGACATTTAAACGTCCATGACAAAAAGTAACATAGGCATCACAAGTTTATTCCAGAATCCTGAAGTAGTTTAGGATGATGAAACAACTTGTTAACTGTGTCATTAAAAAGGACATTAGACTCAAGATCAAAGCTTAACACTTTAACAACTAAAAGAGGATCATTTTTGTTGAAAAATAGCATTTTTGAACTTATTTAACCATGAATCCAAAACTTAAGTGTTTGATTTATCCCTAATATTGGAAGACTAATTTTATTAAATCATTAAATCAATTCTATTCTTCATCTATTAGAGGTAGCATAAACTTAACTTAGGGATTTTTCTAAAAATTAGTTTTCCGAGAAATAAGCAAGCATTTTTAACAAAGATGTCATGAACAACATACAACAATAGAAAGATGAACATGGACTAAACATGCAAACACACAAAGATGATAGGTGACAAAAATGCAAGAGGATGACAATAATGTGCATGGAAATGATATGAACATATTTAAACATAGGACTATATGCTAAAGTTGTCAAGACAACATTTTTATGCCATGGAACTCCTAAAAATACAAGAAAAAGCATGAACAAACATGAGACACGTTAAAGTGAACATTTAAATATGAGATGAATGTGTGAACATAAAAAAAAGACATGGCAAGAAATGCATGAACTGAGGCTCTGAGAATGATAAAGATGAAGCATAGGATATTTGCATATCCAAATAGCATCAAGGTATCAAGAAGGTCCTCAAGATCCTAAGACTACCACAACCAAGCCAACAATAATATATATGAGTCCTAGGATAATCATAACAGCATAAAGGGTTCACTAAATTAGTGTAGATGATAAAACAAAGAATGTATGGAAAAAGGTAAAAATTATACCAAAAAAGCTTGAACTTCTCCTTCATTTCTAAAGTAGTGACTTTAAGCTCAATTCTTTCCCTTATTTTGCTATTATTTAGCAAGTAAAGGATGAAAGGAAAAAGCTTTTTGGTAATATGGTGGCTCGTGGGGTGTTTTAAGGTGAAAGTGTATGAAAGGTTAAGTTTTTGGAGGTTTTCTTGTGGTGGTTTAGGGGGAGCTATGGGAATGGAAGAAGGTTGAGGATACAAGGTAATGGAATACTATTATTTAGGAGAGCTTTTAGGGTTAAAGATTATTATAGAGTGTTTTCTTTTTTATTGGGGAGTTACTGGAAAGTTTTTTTTAGGGTAATTGGAAGTCCTCCTGAGGATGGCTGAAAGTCATTTTTTTTATTCAATGCTCAGCCAATGCTTTTAGAAGATAAAGCAAGGGCAATTTTGGTCTTTCCCTCTTACACCAGGGGACATCTCCAGGTACTATGCTAAGCTGATTTTCTTCTGATTGCTTCTGCCATGCTAAGTAGTGAGGCAGAAAGGCTGTGATAGCCCGCAGCTAGAGACATGCATGCCATGCCTTCTTACAACCATATATTTTATGAAAGTGACCCTTGTAATTGGTTTTTTGGGCTCTCAAAGTTGGTTTAAATCTAGTCATAAGCCTATAGTTAAGGTTTGCAATGATTTATGATAGTTTTTTAGTGTAAAAACTTGTTTAAATCGAGTTTTTAAAGGCTGAAAAAATGGCTCGAACTAGGTAAAAATGCCTTGGTGTATCGATACAAAACATTTTGTATTGATACATAATGTATTTTTATCTATTAGCATCGATACAATAATCGATGTATCGATACCAAGAGAAAAAATATTTTCAATCTTGAGACTTATAGGCCTATATTGATACTCCATGGATTTGTATCAATATTGATGCTTGTGTATCGATATATTTTGCCAAAAATCATAACTTTAGCTATTGCCAAGGTTTGTATCGATGCAAACAGGTTAGATATCGATATGACACCTTAGGTATCGATACTGTATGTGAAAATTTAATTTTTGGTGAAGCAAACTATGCACTAATATAACTTGTACGTACTTATGGCTTCCTGACTTACCTCAACTTGGTCATAAATAGTGGGAAATTGATCTGTATACTCATCTAAACGACCTTGGTGACACCATGAAAAATGGCCTTTGATGCCTCATTTTACATTTTTCTTTAATGTGACCCATAGGCATTTTAGACATTCCCAAAAAAAATTTTTGCCTAACATCGTGTAACCTAATAGTGCCTGGCGACATAGCACCCGACAATCTTCCCCCTAATTTTATTTTTTATCTTCTAATTTTATCATCTTTCAATTGAGTCCTAAGAGACCAACAGTTGGTCCAGACAAAATAAGGCATCTATAACTATCTTTCTTTGGCCATTGCTAAATGTTAAAAATAGGGCAAAGATAAATAGACACCATTTTGTTCGGGTAGGATGATGGTTCCGTATGCTAGGTTTCTTTTTTTGATTTAACTCTAGACAGATACCACCAGCTTGTGTGGGCTTTGATGTAGGTTAACATGGTGCCACTAGCTTTTATGGGCTTTGACTCGATAAATGTCCAACTCTTTGTGGACTAAGATAGGTAGGTGCTATTAGCTTGTTTGGGCTTTGTGGTAGGTAAGAAAAACGTCAAGCTCTTCGTGGACTAAAGTGAACAAATTCCACTAGCTTGTGTGGGCTTTATGGTAAGTAAGGAAAGGCATCCAACTTTTCATAGGGAAAGGCATCCAACTTTTCGTAGACTAAGGTAAACAAGTGCCACTAGCCTATGTGGGCTTTATGGTAGGTGAGAAAAAACGTTCAGCTCTTCATGGACTAAGGTAAACAAATGCTACTGGCTTATGTGGGCTTTGATGTCAGTTAACATGGTGCCAACAGCTTGTGTGGGCTTTGACTCGATAAATGCCCAGCTTTTTATGGACTGAGGTAAATAGGTGCCACTAGCTTATATGGGCTTTGTGCTAGGTAAGAAAAGGTATCCTCTCTTTAAGAACTAGGAGAAAATAAGTTTGATACTTTTCTTGGATGATTTTCAATAAGCTCAGTAAGTCAAAGATACTTACTTGAGGCCTTCTAAGGTTTTTCAAAAATAGGAAACTATACCTTAGGTTTTCTACCAATTTAACTTCATTATATGGGAGCTGGTACCCATAGGGTGTTAGATGTTGCATAATGCAAAGGGATTTAGGTGCCTATCTAATTGATACAAGGATATTAACTTTAAAAGCCTAATCTAATGGTCGGTTTTGGCCTTATTCGACTGTTTGCTCTTTCACAAGTTTGGTGAAATAGCTTTTTGCCTTAACGTTTATCAATTTTGCTTTGGATTTCTAAAGGCTTTGAATGTAAAGGCTATTTATCGAAAGTATGGGAGATTTGTGATTATGAAGGAATGGCCCTGAACTTGGACAGCTTATTTAGGGACTTTTGTTGCATTGAGTTCAGTAAGTATAGGGTTGTCCATTATGATTCAAAGGGGTGTTTTTGGTGGTTTAGGTGGACTGTTCTAAATCTCGATTAAGGATAAGAGTTTGAAAAGAACTTTGGCCCCTTGTTTTTAGGTTGAAGTTTATTGGAAGAAGGTTTTGAGCATATTTTCAGGATGTAGAGCCCTAAAACCAAATTAATTGTGGCCCTAAGAGTTCATTCTTAGTCTTTAGACATAAAACAAAAATTCTTACAAAGTTTTATTTTTCCAAGTAATGCTAGGAGATCCTATTATCAGTTTTGCCCATTTATCAAGCATTATCAATTAAATGATAAACATGATGTAACATTGAATGCAGGGTTATAAAAAGATTTTGCAATAAATCAAGTAATTATATTTCATTCAAAGAAAAAGGGTACAAGCTATGATAGACTTTTAAGATTTTGAAAGATTTTGAAATACAAAAAAGATAAGAAAGGTTTTCCTGGTCAATTAGCCCCTGATGCTAATGGCATGAATCCTTCACTAAGTGCTTTCTAAGATTTCTCTTGAGTAGTTAATCCTTATGGTGTTGGCCAAGTTATAAGAAAATTTCTCAAATTGCCCTATAGTAGGATGGAGGCTTTAAAGTTAATGAGTTTTCAATTTTTAGGTATAGGCATGGATGATATTTGGTGGGGTTGGTTAGTATAGAACAGGTGGATTAGGTTATGATCTGGCATCTTGATCCGAGTTATGAGTATGGGGAAAATTGGTTTTGGGCTAGTGATGGTTTAGACTTGAAAATGGGTCTGGTCACTTAAGCTGCCTTTTTGAGTTTTCAATTTAAGCTGGTTCTTTTTTCTTCTTCTTTTTCTTAGAGAGTGGAAGGAGAAAGAAAAATATGGTACCCTCTCAGGTTTTCATCCTAAAATCCTTTCAAGCATAGTATTTCTTAATAGAATCAATGTTCACAAGGTTGGGTAGTTTATTACTGTCCATCTCAATTAAGATTAAGGCTCCTCCAAAAAATACATGTTTCACCAAGTATGGCCCTTTCCAATTTGGGTTCCACTTTCTTCGAGCATCTTTATGGATTAGGAGAATTTGTTTAAGCACTAAGTCACCTTCTCGGAACTAATAAGGATCGACTTTTTTGTCATGGGCTCTCATCATGTGCTTTTAATACATCTGCCCATGACAGATGGCTTTGATTATTTTCTCTTCAGTGAGATTAAGTTATTCATATTGATTTTTAACCTATTCAACCTCTTCAAGTTACGATTCCACTAAAACTTTAACTGAAGGAATTTTAACCTTGATAGGTGGGATAGCCTCTATGCCATAAACTGAGGAGAATGTGGTAGCACTCGTGGAGGTTCCTACTATCACGCGATAAATATGTAAAGCAAAAGGTAACCTTTCATGCCAATCTTTAGAGGTCACATCTTTTCAATTATCTTCTTGATAATCTTGTTGGCTACTTCAAATGCTTCATTCATTTTTGGAAGGTATGGAACAAAGTTTCGATGTTGAATCTTAAACTGAGAGTAGACTGCTTGCATATTTTGTTTTTTAGGTTGCCTGCATTATCAATAATGATTTGTTCGAGAAAACCATATCTATAAATGATGTCTAGTTTCATAAATTTGCATACAACAAATATGGTGACATTGGCATAATAAGTTGCCTCTATGCATTTGGTGAAGGAATTGATAGCAACTAAAATGAAGCGGTGCCCGTTGGAAGCCTTAAGGATAATTGGTCGTCCGATCATGTCCATGCCCTATATAGAAAAAGGCCATGGAGCTATTATAACATGTAAAAACGTTGGTGAGACATGGATTTTTCACCATAGATTTGGCATTTGTGGCACTATCTAGCATAGTCAATTCAGTCTTTTCAAGAGTCAACCAATATTAGTCTGATCACATGATTTGTTTGGCCAGTCGATGTCCATTAGCATACATACTATAAATTCTTTCATGAACTTTTTCAAGTATTCTATTGGCTTTGAAGGCATCCACACATCAGAGTAGCACTTGATCCTAGCCTTTCTTGTACAAAATCCCACTATCCAAAATGAAGCTCGTGGCTAATCATCAAATGGTTCTCTTGTTAGTTTCAATGGTGTCTTTTAGGTGTCATTGATCCTTGATGTATTAAAGGATGTAATGATACCATGGCAAGCCGTCCTTCTCTTCTTCAACATTCTGACAATGTGTCGAGGCATATAGATACTCATTTGAATAAAAGCAACGTTTGATTCTTAACTAACTTTAAACATGGATGACAAGGTGGCTAACGCATCAGTAATTTGGTTCTCTTCTCAAGGTAGATGCTGAAAACTAATATCATTAAACTCTTATCTAAGTTTCGAGATAGATTACCATAGTTAATTAATTTAGCATCATGCATTTGCCATTCTCCTTTTAGTTGGTAAATAATAAGAGTTGAATCTCCAAATACTTATAGTGTTCAAATGCTTTTTTCAATGGTTGCTTGGAGTCCCATGACACAGGCCTCATATTTAGCTATATTGTTGGTACAATCGAAATTCAACCTTACAGTGAATGGGGTAATGGTTTTCATCAGGTGGGATAAGAATTGCCCCAATTTCATACCACAATGCATTTAAAGCCCCATCAAAGTGCATTTTCCAAGATGAGCCACACTCAATAGTGTTCTCCACCTTAGATATGCACATCAAATCTTCATCAAGAAAATCAAAGTCTAAAGATTGATACTCATTTATTGCTTTGCTTGCCAAGAAATCTCCTATTACGCTACCTTTGATGGCTTCTGATTTACATAGACAATGTCATACTTGGAAAGGACTTGCCACCTAGCTAACCTCCCTAACAAGGCAGGAGCTTC
>JBBYHL010438041.1:16714-59389 GCA_038381835.1 Adansonia madagascariensis
TTCTGATTTACATAGACAATGTCATACTTGGAAAGGACTTGCCACCTAGCTAACCTCCCTAACAAGGCAGGAGCTTCTCTACAAATGAATAATTATTTTCATATTCTGTGAACTTTTTGGTCAAGTAGTAAATAGCTTGTTTTTCTTGCCTGACTCATCTGTTGACCTAATACACAGCCCATTGACTTGTCAAAAACTGATAGATACAGGATTAACGACCGATCAAGCACTGATGGCATAAGTACTAAAGGGTTCAAAAGATAGTGTTTTACCCTTATCGAAAGCTTCTTGGCATTCTTCATTCTATTCTCTAAGATTTTATCTTTAAAGCAGCTGAAAGATTGGATCACATTTATCTATCAACTAAGATATGAATCGGGCTATGTAGTTCACCCTTTCCAAGAACTTCTTACTTCTTTTTGAGTTTGAGGTGGCGGTAAATTCTAGATGGCCTTGACCTTATTGGGATCAACTTCTATTCCTTTCTTGCTCACAATGAAGCCTAATAGTTTACTGGATGTGATGCCAAATGTGCATTTGGTAGGATTCAACTTAAGTTGATATTTGCATAGCCACTTGAAGAGTTTCGTAGGTTGGTAATATGTTCACTCTCCTTTGGTGATTTGGTGATCATATCATCCATGTAGACCTCTATTTTTTTGTGCATAAGGTCATGGAACAATGTTACTATTGCCTTCTAATAAGTTGCCCCAGCATTTTGTAGCCCAAAGAGCATTACTTTGTAGCAAAAAATGCCTTACATGGTTACAAAGGTGGCCTTTTCCATATCTTCAACTGCCATTTTAATTTGGTTAGAGCTTGAAAACCCATCCACAAAGGAAAATAGTGCATTTTTTGTAGTGTTGTCTACTATTGTATCAATGTGAGATGGAAGAAAATTATCCTTTGGACTGGCTCAGTTCATGTCTCTATAGTCCACACACATCCGCACTTTGCCATTCTTTTTTGGAACTAGGATTATATTAGCTACCTAGTTAGGGTATTTGGCTACCTTGAGAAATCTTACTTTAAACTGTTTATTCATTTCTTCTTTGATCTTCAGAAGCATTTTAGGCTTTATCCTTCTGAGCCTTTGTTGTATGAGCTTACACTCAGGTTTGAAAGGATGTTTACAGACCATAGTGTTGTTGTCTAATCCAATTATGTCTTGGTAGGACCAGGTAAACACATCTTGATATTTTTAAAAGAGACTTATCAGTTTGAGTTGAGTTAATGGTTTTATAGAGGTTTCGATTTTAACTTCTTTTGAGTCTTCTTTCATTCCATGGTTTATGGTTTCAATGGATTCCTCATGAGGTAATATCAGTTTTTCTTCCTATTTAATTAGTCTCAGCAGGTCTGTAGATAGAGGGTTCTCTTCAGAATCATCTTCAGACTCGACCTCATCGACACAGATTGGTTGTTCGAAATTGATTTTTAAAGTCTTACCATGAACTTTCATGTCACTTTCATGGAGGCACCTAAAAATATGGAAAAAAAAACAATATAGGTGGAAAAATATGTAGAGCAAGGTCTGAAAGTTGGCAAGAACCGTGAACACAAAAGATGAAATGCATAATGCTTAGTCATTTTCTTTGATAACATTTAATAAAATATGCCTATACAAAGGATCTTAAAATGCTTTCTGGCGAAAGCATGTAGGTTTAGCTTATAGCATTACTTTGAAATAGACTTGAACAATACAGGAATCTTGGTTTTAGTCCAAACACTCAAAACAAATCCTAAAAGGCATAGACCATTCTCTAGGCTTGTCACTGACATCTTTGACTTATTAATAGTATTGATGGAGAAATCCCTAAATGCCTTGTTCAGTATAAGCATAGCATTACCAGAGCCAGTATTTATTTGTCCTCTCAGGTGAAAATTCTCTTAAAATGGTGGAAACATCATTAGTTCATACCTATGTCTTATCCTAATAGACGGGCCATATTTTTTTCATGGTTTTTCTGAGCTTGTTCTTTTTTTTGTTGTGCATTGGGCTTGAATCCCAACCCCCTTTTGTTGATATGGTTAACAACTTCTAAGGCTTTGGCAATACCTTGGAGGCATTTTTTGAGTCCTTTTCCAACCTGGGCACCCTTGTTGATAACTTCAAACTCATTTGAGTGTTCTTCAATAGGCAAGGCTTAATCACTAGCAACCCTTCCTTGAAGTTGCATTGACGAACTCAAAGGATTGAAAATATGATTTTGGGATATCTTTGTCATGTTTGACATATGGGGCATCAGTTGAGGTAGCAGCAATGATATTTTCTTCTCCTTCAATACTGACAACTTTGTTCTCAATGATGAACTTCAACTTTGGGTACAAAGATAATGGTATTGCCCTTATAGAGTGAATCCAAGGCCTTCTCGACAGGTAGTTATATGATGGAGCAATATTCATTACATGGAAGTCAATCTTATAAGTACATGGGCCTATTTGGAGTGGAATGGTAATGTTTTCCATAACATTTATGCATGTTCCATCAAATGCGCTCACAATTGTATGACTATTTTAGATATGAGATGCGTCAATGGGGAGCTTATTCAAACATGACACGGGCATTACATTTAGAGCTGACTCGTTATCAATGAGCACCTTAGGTAATACGGTGTCTTTACAGTATATGGTGATGTAAAGTGCTTTATAGTTTTCTTTTCTTTCATGCGAGATTTCATTATCACCAAAAGATATGTAAATTTTGACTGTGATATTGCTCACTAGGTGATACAACTGACCTATAGAGATGTTGAAAGGGACATAGGCTTCATTCAAAACCTTAAGAAGGGCAATTTTGTGAGCTTCTAAAGTCAATAGTAATGACAATGAGATATCTTGTGGGTTACTTGTTCAACTGATCTACAATACTGTGTTTGCTATGATTAATGAACTTAAGGAATTTCGTAGCTTCTTTCTCACTTCTTGAATCCTTGATAGTTACCTTATTTGAGTTTTTGGTTGTAGACTTCGGTGTTTAAGTAACGAGATTAGCATTTTCTTGTTGAGTTTCACTTTTTATGCTGCTGGGGAATAACACCTGCCACTCTAAGTCAAGTGGCTTACCCCTAAAAGGTTAACATTTGTAGCTTGTTAACTAGATTTGCTAGTGATCAAGGTTTTGCTTTCATAATTCCAAGGAACTACTTTATTGTCCTTATAAGGGAAAGAGGATGAAAGCTGAATGGTCATTTTCAGTGTAGGCTGAAAAAGGGGAACTTTTGCTCTTGGTTGATTATTGAATAAGATCAACGGCCTCCCAACCCCGTAAGAAGAATTGCTCCCTTCTTTTTCTAGAGTTTTAACAGATGGTGTTGCATTGTAGACTCGATATGCTGGGTTCACTTTTCATTACAGAATTCGATGATACCCTCGTTCATCATCCTTTAAACCATAGCATTAAACTCTTTACATGTTTAAAAAGTGTGGCAGTAAACAGTATGGAAATCATAGAAGTCATAAATTTTCCCTCTGTTTTTTAGCTATATTAAACAATTTAGCTTGCACCAAGATTTGCTAAACCAAATTCATTAGCATTTTGACCTTCTCTATGTTTTCTACAACCTTGCAGTTCTCTTCAATAACCATTTTACTTATATCTAACTCAGCACGAGTTTGAGATGAACTCATTTTAGTGCCATATTTTGGTTGTTGACTAGCCTTCATTTTTCCTTTCTTTTTATCTTTATAGACATTTTTTCTACCCAATTTATATTTCATGGCCTTATCAATCATCCCACAGAGTATGAATACATCCGTGAAGCTTTTTGGGAAGCTTTTTGCTACCTTTTCATAGTAAAGGGCTTTTAATGTGCCAACGAATTTAACCATCATCTCTTTTTTCATTAATAAAAGATGAATTTGGGCAGCCTTCTCCATCTATCTCAAAGCATACTGCTTAAAACTTTCATCAGCTCTCTTTTCCATGCCCATAAGAAATAGATAACTTGAGATCCGATCGTCAGTAGACCTCTCTTCATCTATGGCATTAATATATGGGTTGATATGTTTATCCCACCTCTTATTGAATTCAATCTTGGACCGATCCATCATCCCTTGGACCATTTCTAAGAATGATGGACAGTGTTGCATATCGTGCCCTTGACTGTAGTGATATCAAGATGTTTTAGTGGCATTTGTACTTTGGTTTTTAACATTTGATACTATTCTAGTTTTCGTAAAAGCTTACTAGACCTTACTCATTGGAGTTTTGACTTTTTTAATGCTTCTTTTGATCCAACAACCTTTCCAATTAATCATCGCATTCACTCTCGATTTTGCATGATTAGAGAGTAGATTGGCCCTAACAATTGGTCTAGGCCCTTTTTCAACCTTGATCATTTTTTTTAGAAGACCTTGTACCTTCTTTTTAAATGAAGTACAATTCTCAATAGAATGACCTTGTGCTCCAGCATGGTACACATAGTGGGCATTATCATCGTACCACTTGGGGTATGGTGGTGATCTTGGGTTTGTGAATACTAGAGCCACTAGTTGACCTACCAATAGATGAGAGTAGATATCTTTATAGGAGTAACAGAGTGGCTCAAAGTGTTCCCTTTCTCGAGGTGTTTGTTGACTATTTGGAGTTTTTGCATTGTTCATGTTACGAGGTTATGTGCTTTGGGTTGTATTTTGAATGGGATTCGGTGCAAAGCTTATTGTTAGAGCGAACCGGTAGCATGAACTGGTTATGCTACTGATGAGTAAGGGGTAAAACCTAGATTCAACATGTTTGGGAGGTACAAAGCTTGCACATGATGTAGATTTCAATTAAACCTATCATGACTTTTGCTAGCGGTATTTAACTCTTTCTCCTTACCCTTATTCATTGACTTCTTGACTGACTCAGATGATTCTCTAATGGATATCCTACCACTTTCAATGGCATTCTTAATCATTTCACTTGATATAACCATAAAGGTAAAATTTTTTGTGGCATTTCCTACCAGCCTTTCGTAGTAGGGAGCTCATAGGGTGCCGACAAACATGACTATCACTTTTTTTCAGTCAAAGAGGGAAAAGCTTGAGCTGCCTCCTTTCTCCACCTTTGAGCATATTGCCCAAAGCTCTTAGAGGCTTTATTTTCTGTGTTCATGTAAGAAAGACAATTTGGGATCCTATTAAACACATGCTTATCTTGATCAAGGAAAGTGTGAGCTAGATCCACCCATGTATGAATTCTTGTGGGTTCAAGCCCTATATACCATCAGATAGCTGCCCCAATCAGATTATCCTGAAAACAATGAATTAGTAGTTCCTCATTTTCTTTATACTCAGCCAGTTTTTGACAGTAAATGCAAAGATAGGTTGTAGGGTCAGTAGTCCCATTATACTTTGCAAAATCTGGCACTTTAAATTTAGGCAAAATGATAAGGTTGGAAACAAGCCCCAATGACTTCTCGTCCATGAGCCTAAATTTATCACTTCCTTTAGTAGCTTGAAGGTGCTCTTCTAGTGACTAATATTTGTTCAAGTTTTTAGCATTTTTTGAGAACCTCTTTGCTTTTTTTTGCTCCATTTGCTCATCGAGGTCCAAGACTATAGGCTTTACTGATGAAGAGCCTCTACCTTAAAATCCTTGAATCAAATAGGATGTTGTTGCCGGATTAATGTAAATGAATGGTTAGGTTGATTGGATGTTCACTACCAAATGATATTGCCCATGCAATGCCCCCTCTTGAGCATTGGTGGCTTTAGTACCATTATTCAAATTGCTTTTAGGATTAGTTAGTTCTTTCCTTGCATTGACTATGCTTGTTTGCCCTTTTTCTTTCAATGCCTTGGACAACAGCTTGGTTACTTCAGCAATCTAAGCTTGGAGTTCCTTATTTCTATGGGGTGATTGCTCTTGAGACTCCCTGTACATGAGTTCAAGTCTTTCAATATAGGCTTGGTAATCATTTCCATCATTTTTTGATGATTGCGAGTGTTATACCGATGACAAACTATAAGTTTCATGTTTTAGAGGACCTTCTCCTTAAATTTTTACCGGATTATGCTTTTATGATATGTTCATGTATATGTTTGATGCAATGAGAGTGAATATGAGATTATGAAGATAAATGAATGACTAAAACAATGAAAGAATAAGGTTAATCATGCAAATGCAAAAATGGTAACTGGATTAAGAGGCAACTCCACCAATAGCATCCTTTATTAAAGCAACAAAATGTCTTGATTACACATGATTACATTCGAAAATGCCTAACATGGTTACATTACCTGATTACATGGTCCAAGAATTACAACAAGTCTTGTCATAGGCTCTAGTGGGTAAGATATCACGTGTTAGGGATCAGGCAACATCCATTATGTTCTTAACCTCTAACTGAGCTACCCAAATCTGCTTTGTGAGATGGCAATGATGGTCTTAATAGTTTTGGAATAAGTGGTTAACCACTTGAAGCTATTCTTGCTCCCACTATTTAGAGAGTTTTACCAGTGCATTGACGTGGTCTTGAAGAGCTTGAAGAGAATGCTCTAAATCTTGAATTCTAAATGTCAGAGCTTCATTTTCAACCTAGTTTGCTCTCAAATCTTAGACTCGAGCTTCTAATAGTTCATTCTTCCCTCCGTAAATTGATGCAAGAGCATGGGTTCTAACAAGCTTTTCCTTGTGGACCCTAGCCACTTCTCTCCATTGATATAATTTTTTCTCGATAGTATTAATTTTTATTTTACACTCAACTGATGATTTTCCAAGTCTTTAGGACTTGCTTACTTTGTTAAAGGCCACATAGTCTTTTTTCAAACCTCGAGATCCTCATTGATTGGTTTTTCTCTTTGACAGCCCTATTTACCTTGCCATCTCAAAGGTAAAGGTCCATTTTCAATTGACTATTTTCCTCCTTTAATTAGGTAATCTCTTTGACAAAGGTTGCTTTTTCTTATTTGAACTCTCGTTTAAGCAATTCAATCTCAGAGGGAAATTCATCAATTGGTATTTGTGATGTTCCAATAGTAGATAGGGCCAAGGAGTCATTAATGCAACAGATCCTTTATTCATCATATCCTGGGGTCATACTACTCCCTTTCCAATATCTCCCCATGCAGCAGGTTTGTTTCCATGCATGAAAGGCTAGCTGGACTTTTAACTTGTAATCGAGCTCAGCATAGTTAAAATCCCACAACTCTAAGTCTTGGATGAAGGGGATGAATTAATAGTATTAGGATTTTTGAATGACTAAAAGAACTATGTATCTACTGCTTCCCCATAATCCTATGAGCATCACACAACTGTAATCTCTGCATGATATATCACCATCTGTGGGGAAAACTAAAAGGCCTTCCATGTTACCTCTTTCCCTCTAAGGTTTTAGAATTTTTGGACCCATTGCTCTTCAGATTTGTCTTAAGGCCTATTTCTTCTCAAGTACCTTAAAGATAGGGCTAAAGTTGGGTAAAAAGTTGTACGACATCCTACTTTCTTTGAGATAAAAGTGACTGGCAATCCAAATGTGAAGGAGTGGTGCACATCTGATGAAATAGCCCATACCCATTTTTTTCAAAAATTAAGAGCTCGAATAGTTTTGTCAATGATGGTGATGTTGGATTGATGTTCCAGCACAAACAAAAAAATACATTTGCTATAGTAGCTTTAACATAGCTTAATGTCTTTAGGAATATGACTAGACCATATATCGCCAAAGCATAGATATCTTGGATTTTTTGCATGTTAATGGTACTCGCTATTGCTTCTTTCAAACTAGACCATAAGAGGCATTCACTGTTGCCCTTTGTTTTGATATGCTATTGAACCAAGACTTTGTTGCCCTGAGTATTTGAGCTAATCTTTTCTTGAAAGTTAGAGGGTTCAAAGTCTTCAAGTCTACTCTATCGACCTTTGTTTTCTCAATGTTGAGTAACGCAGTGCATTCATCAACTATGGGGACCAAATCTTCATGATTGAAAGTGAAACACCAATATGCTTGATTTCAAAATGGAGATGCTGCTTGCAACAAGCTGAATCCAAATAGACTTAGAGCAAAAAAAAACAATATCTTTGTATCTTTTAGTGATCCTTTTTGGTATTACCCCAACTAGTCCATATAGTCCTAAAATCTTGCCAATCATTTTGACGGCACCCTATCTTGATATTTTCATGCATTGTTGAGAAATAGCCTGATTTAAGGACATCCCCATCTTTAAAGCTATTAGCATTTTGACAATTCACAGACTTCCTCAAAAGGCTTTAGCTCTGAAGTGGACTATTGCTCCATGATAGACACCTATTGATGAACACTGAACCATTGAGCAATTATCCCATAGTGATGGTGATTATGATGAAATAATGCATACGTGTAAAAGAAAAGAAAAAAAGGAATGACTTAGTAACCAATACGATGTTATAGGCAAAAGATAAAGAAATAAAAGAATAGCAACAAAAGTGTATCAAAAAATTTGCCTCGATAATAGGCAGTACGATGTCTAAAGGTAGACGTGATGATCACAAATGTTGAGGTATTAAATAGACAGCATAACAGCATGCCCGCATTAAAATTACCTCTTTAAGAAGTAACGTGATACCTCATGAGCACTAAGACTGATTGTTGGTGATGTTCGTTCATCACCATCAATGTTAAGTACATGCTAAGCCATCATTCGGGTAGCGTGATGGCTTATTTCAGTCAGATATAACTATTTTAAGATAGCATTGCAGGTAATGGCATTTGCTTGTCCTTACCCACTTATTAAAGAGGATTTGCCATCGAACATAATGGCATATCCTAAAGGAATGATAATGAAAATACAAATGACAAATGCAGGTTACAATGTTCACCCATCATCACCAACATAACCATTATATATAGGAGTAAAGGTAAGAAATGTTTTCCCGAGTGATCCTACTTTTTTGGTTATTCTAGTAGCATCTGGCATGGTTTGACATGGTTCAGCTTATAGGGCTCACTATATGGTTTAAGTTGATGCCTATTTTGATATATGAATCGCTCTTTTATCTGATAATGATAGCCAAGGCACCTCAATCCTAGGCCTACCGCGGGTTTGGTGGAACAGGTTCGATCTAGTGGATGCATTTCCCTATGCAAATATGGAAAGGTACTCATGAGAGACATAGGTAATTTTACACCCTAAAAGGTCTTGCCATGCTTAAGCAGAGGGTCACTCATGAAGGCAGATGGCTCACTTCCTCCTATAATTATGATACTAACCACACCATGGTGTTTAGTGGGAATCTAGTGCAAATACAAGTGTACCATGTGTGCCAGGGAAATAATCTAACCTTTTGTTTTATTCCCATATTAGCATACTTATTCAAGGTGCTATTTATTCGAGAATGAAAAACCCCAACAATCACAAGACAAAACATAAAAGATAGAGATTAGTAGACAAAATACAAGGGAATTGTTTCTAAATAATTATGGAGGTCAAAAAACCAAGAACTGAATGAAAAATAGCTAGTCATAGGCCTAACTCTCTAAGTCTTTAGTGGAGTCGCCAAGCTGTCACCACAAGCTCGTCTTTAAAACTTCAAATGATCTGAAGGGCTTAGCGCGCTCTACTTAAAAATAAATGATAGTTGGTCATGATCGAGCCTTTGAGTTATCCCTTAATCAGGATTTGGATTAGGCGTAATAATATGAAGGGGAGAAACCATTGGGCAAAATGCTCATCCAGCTAGTTTTAGATGGCCACCATGAAGTGGCCATAAACTTGGAGTCACCACCAATCATTTCAAGCCAGGCAAGATCGGATGCCTATTGAAAACAATATTCTGAGTTACAAAACTCAAAACATCCATTTCAAGGTCTACAAAGTCCAGAAATTCGTTGGTTGGATTCTAGAGTTGGTTATGCATGGGGAAGGATTAGCACCACCACGATGCCCAAAATCGGTACCTACTAACTATGTCTTGCTTTGGTCTCGACTTAATCGGTTCCATTTTTGTCATTATTTAGAAGTAATTCCCTTTAATGCATAAATTTTGTAGAACTCATAGACCTGAGTTTTAAAAAAAATTAGATAACCTATGCGCCTTAGAACGTGAGGAACATAGGGATTTTTTATGAAAATAATGTCCGAATTGGGTTTTGAAAATTTGGGTATTTCGTATTAGGCACTAGAGAGATACCTACATGAAACATTGCCTTATAAATTTTATTGAAAAATAAATTTTAAATATGAATGAACGATAATCACTACAAACAGAAAACATGTTAGTAAGGTGACAGAGAATATAATAATATTATAAACAAACAATCATAAACTAAATAATGTAAAATGGAGAGGTGATCGGAATGTGTCTCATAATCGCCTTCGATCATTGGAGAATAACTAGGATGATAATTTAGAGATAGGTTTGGATTCGAGGGTAATTTACAAGAAAAAAGATTTTAATCGAAACAATCCAAGGCATTCGAAAAAAAGAAGATTGTCGGATTTTTTTGAACACGGGCTAAAGTATCCCCTCGAAGAGGTGGGGTTAGAGTATCCCAAAGATAAATTAGGAAAATATTTAGGAATAAAGAGAAAATTTAAATATTTAATGAAAAATGGGGTTAGAGTATCCTCTTGGAATAGTGGGGTTAGAGTATCCCCAAAGATGAAAAATTTTGGTGGTTTTAGATAAAGATTAAGAATCTTGAAGGTCAATCCGAAAAAAAAGTTAGGTTTTGAGTTGAAAACGAGGTTGGAGTAGCCCTTCAAAGTAATGGAGTTGGAATATCTCCACTAGCGATAATTTTAATATAGAGGAAAAGGATATCAAGTATGAAATCATTTTTTTGTGTATTTTAACCTTGATTCGAGTCTAAAGGTCTTGCATTATGGGGAAACCAATCAGATGCATTTCGAGACATTTGAATGTTTCTTTAAAAGGAGATTCAAAAATTAAGTTAAAAATAAGGGACAACATCATGTCACCTCCATTCCTGAATTTATTTCAGATCCATCTGAAGGCTTTTGTCGATGAATAAGGTACCATTGGAAAGATGATTCGATAATATTTAATGTAAAAATATTCCAAAAGTCCTAGAAAATCATTTTCCAAGTGGAATTAATTTTTGAAGTTAAGTCTGTCTTGACACTGGCAGCATATGTAAGGGAAAAGACATACCGAACTTTGAAAAATTGTTTTGGGCTCATCCGAGATTGTTAAATTGTGAACAATACCTTTTTGAAAAAAGAATTTCATAAACATTTTATGAAAAAGTACTTAAATATTTTAGAAAAATCGTCGATGAGCCATAATGACCCAAACAGAATATTGCATGCTGGTTCTAGGTGTCCCAGATAGCAAAGGTTCAAAAAATTATAACTCCCTCATCCAGAATGGTCCAAGGGCGATCAAGACACCTTTTGAAAGGTACTTCAGTGCCTTTTAAAGGAAACATATCAAAAAAATCAAGGAAAATATTTTACGGTTCAAACATGATTTTCCAAACTTAGCCTATAATGTTGCCTGAGCAAAATAGGGGGCTATTCAATAGTTTCAATTTTTTTTAAAGATAGGCTCGGGTCTAGGACGTCTGAACATCAGCGAAAAAAGGTAACATGGGCGTCAGAAGTTCATTCCACAATCCTGAAATTGTTTGGAATGATGAAACAACTCGTTGATTGTGTCACTAAAAAGGATATTAGACTCAAGATCAAGGCTTAATACTATAACAACTAAAAGAGGATCTTTTTTTTTTAAAAATAGCATTTTTTAACTTATTTTACTGTGAATCCATAACTTAAGTGTTTGATTTGTCCCTAAGATTGGAAGACCAATTTTATGAAATCATTAAATCCATACTATTGTTTATTTATTTAAGGTAGCATAAACTTAACTCAGGGATTTTTCTAAAAATCAATTTTTCAAGAAATAAGTAAGCATTTTTGATAAAGATGTCATGAACAACATATAATAAATAGAAAGATAAACATGGACTAAATATGCAAACATGCAAAGATGACATTTTAACATAGAAATTGGTGACAAAAATGCAAAAGGATGACAAATAATGTGCATGGAAATGATATGAACATATTTAAACATAGGAATGTATGCTGGAGTTGTTAAGAAAGCATTTTTATGTCATGAAACTCCTGAAAATATAAGAAAATGCATGAACATACATAACACATGTTAAGATGAACATTCAACTATAAGATGAATATGCGAATATAAAAAAACATGGCAAGAAATGCATGAACTAAGGCTATGATAATGATGAAGATGAAGCAGGGGATATTTGCATTTCCAAATAGCATTAAGGTATCAAGAAGGTCCTCAAGATCCTAAGACTACCACAACCAAGCCAACAATAATGCATGAGAGTCCAAGGATAGTCATGGTAGTATAAAAGTTCACTTAATTGGTGTAGATGATAAAACAAAGAATGTACGAAAAAAGGTAGAAAATATGCTAAAAAAGATTGAACTTCTTTTCCCTTCCTAAAACAGTGACTTTAAGCTTAGGTCTTTCCCTGTTTTTACTATTATTTAGCAAGAAAAGGATGAAAGGAAGAAGCTTTCTGGTAATATGGTGGTTGGTGGGGTGTTTTGAGGGTGAAAAGTGTGTGAAAGGTTGAGTTTTTAGAGGTTTTCTGGTGATGGTTTAGGGGAGCTACATGAATGAAAGAAGGTTATGGGTGCAAGGCAATAAAATAGTGTTTTTTGGGAGAATTTTTAAGGCTAGAGATTATTAGAGAGTGTTCTCTTTTTATTTTTTTTGGGAGTTGCTGGAGAGATTTTTTCTTTTTGGGTAGCTAGAAGTCTTTTTTTATTCAATATTCAGCCAATGCTTTTAAGAGACAAAGTAAGGGCAATTTTGATCTTTCCCTCCTACACCAAGAGACATATCTAGCTATTGTGCTTAGCTAATTTCCTTCCTATTTGTTTTGCCATACTAAGCACTGAGGCAAAAAGGTTGTGACAGCCTGTAGTTGGAGATATGCCTGCCATGCCTTTTTACAACTATAAATTTTTTGAAAGTGACCCTTTTCATTAGCTATTTAGGCTTTAAGAGTTGGTTTAAATCCAGTCATAAGCCCATAGTTAAGGTTTGCAATGATTTATGATAGTTTCTTGGTTAAAACCTTGTTTAAATCAAGTTTACAAAGGCTAAAAAAGTGGTTCGAACTGGGCAAAAATGCCTTACCGTATCAATATAGAACATATTATATCGACATACAAGGTACTTTTACCCTTGAGTAGCGATATAATGAGCTGTGTATCGAGACTAAGAGCAAAAAAGGTTTCCAGTCTTGAGACTTAGAGGCTTTTATTGATACTCGATGGATTTATATTGATACTCATATTTGTGTATCGATGCATTTTGCTAAAAATCATAACTTTAGCTATTGCCAAGGTTTGAATCGATACAAACAGGTTGGGTACTAATACTACACCTTAGGTATCGATACCAAACCCTCTTGTATCAATACTATACGTAAAATTTCAAATTTTTGGTGATGCAAAAGCCTCGTATAAATATTTATGCACTAATATAACTTGTGCACACCTATGGCTTCCCAACTTACATCAACTTAGTCATAAATAGTGTGAAATTGATCTGTATACTCATCTAAATGACCTTGGTGACACCATGAAAAATGGCCTTTGATGCTTTATTTTACAATTTTCTTTAATGTGAGTCATAGGCATTTCAGACCTTTTCAAACAAAATTTTCGCCTAGAACCATGTCACCTAATAATGCATGGTGATACGACACCCAGCAATCTTCCTCCAGTTTTATTTTTTTATCTTTTGATTGTATCATCTTTCAATTGAGTCCTACAATGCCAACGGCTAGTCCAAACAAAATGAAGTGTCCACACATATGATCGGTTGCAACTTAAAACATAAAATTGATAAAAATCGTACCTGCTTAGAGAACCATAAACTATAAGTGTGCCAATCCCTGCACAAATGCACCATGGGTTTATTACTATGATTTTTTCTTGAGGCCAAAAGTAGTCCAAGTTTTCTATCTCTAACAGTAATTCATATAGATGTCTATTGGAAACTTTATGAGGTCTGGTGACTTTAGTGCTAGTTAGAAGGATTTCAAGCCTCAACCAAAAGGTATCTTGCTAGTAGGTATAGATTTGATATAATCTGAGAATGATTCTCTTTTCTTTTGTGCCAAAAAGAGAAAGAAATAGCTCGTAAGAAAGTAGCTATTTTCCATAAATGCCAATAAATAGATAGAAATAATGACAACTCATGCATAAAAGGGGCTTATATCAAAATAACAACAAGTCAAAATCGAGGAAACCAAAATTAAGAAATGGCTAGAAGGTACTAATTTCAAGCGTCATGGGGAGGTTGATACTTCCTTGCACATAACCAACTATCGAACCCAAACAACATATCTATGGACCATGTAAATCATGGAATCAATATTTTTTTTTTTTTACTTTTGTAACTTGGAGTATTGATTTCAATAGGCATCTAATCATGCATAGCCCAAATGATCGGTGGCAACTCTAAGCGACCATTTTGTGGTGGCCATCCAAGACCAATCGGAGGGGCGATTCATTTAACAATAGCCTTTCATGATCAAGGGATGAGAATCTGCACTTTCTCGCTCCTATGACATCAAAAAAGAAAAGTCTCAGTGAGAGGACATTTCCTTATTAAGAAAAAATATTTTTATGTTACTTGTGCTTCCCACTTTGCGATAAGGTGAGGCAAGCTACCTATATATAGAATAATTAATACATAGATTATTGGAGCCTAATTATATATATGCTATTAGTCCCTCCACTAACTTAACATAACTCCTTAACCGATGGTTATTGATCGAAATACCTGAAGTCTGATGATTCTCAATATAGTCAAGTGGTGTGCCGGATACAGTCCTTTTAGGAATGTAGGCATTTTCTTCAGTAAATGAATGAAAATAATATTTTCGGTATTATTTATTTAAAATATATATTTGATTTGATTAAATATTTTTTAAAATAATTATGAGTAATTTAAATTAATTACATTTCTCATCTGATAAATGTAGGAATTAATTTAAATTAAAAAAATTAATTATTTAATTAATTAGATATCTAAAAAGTCTTGTCTATATATTTATTCATAAATTAAATATGAATAATATTCTAAATAAATTAAGAAAAAATTATCTTTTAAATTTTATTTTTTATTAACATTATTTCTTTTACTATAGTTAATTTTAATTTGATAATTAATACATAATTATTCTATTCAAATAGAATTGCCATGATTTTATTTTAAATTAGAATTGGAAAATTATCTAATTAAAAAAATTACAGTTTAATCAAAATTAATTAAGTTTTCAGATATGCCTTCGATAATGAATCTCTAACAATTTAAAATTCAAATTGGGGAGATGTACCTCATATAGAGATTCTAATAGACTGTTCACCAATCTTAAAATTCTTTTTGACTAATATGACTATCTAAAATGCCAAAGGTATACCTCACCAAAGTGAGAATTTTTAACCTTTTAGAGTTATTTATTAATTAAGCGTTAAGTAGTGAGTACATCTTTGATTTGATAAAACAAAGATTTTCATCCATCTATCCATCCAGAATAGATAAAAGAATTGTTTTTATGAATCATCAACATTTTACTGAAAGATATTGAATAAGAATCTATAATTCAACAAGCTACCGAAATAAGATTTCTCTTAAAACTAGGGGCATAAAACAATTCTTAAAATAATTTTTAAACAAAATAAACCTAAATTCATTAAAAAAAACATGTACATCTCCCATTACTCCAATCAACACCACACTCCCATTACCAATTCTTAATGAAAAGATCTTGTCAAGCAGACTTCTTGTTTTCTTGAACCTTGCAAAGAAACATAAGCATGATTAGTGGCTCCAGAATAATGACCCAAGTGTCTTTTGAACTTTCCACTAAACAAACTTTAATATAAAGAAGATCCTTACCTTCATTGCCCTTGAAGGCTAGGAATTCCTTGCAAGTCTTCTTAAAGTAACCAATTTTTCCATAATAAAAGCACTTTGACTTTTTAAGGTCCTTTGGCTTTTTTTTTCTTCTTGTTTTTGGCTATAAGAGGAATAGAAGACTTAGAAGCCCCTTGCTTCTTTATGTTTTGCTTCTCTTTTTTCTTGTTCCCAAAACTAGGATTAAAAGTAATTGCTAGATTTGCCTTTTCGTTAGGTTGGTGGCCATTATTAAGCATAAGCTCGTAACCTGGAACTCTCTTATGAGTTTGATGAAACTTAACTCATTGATTTCCAGATTATGTGTGGCCTAAAAACCTATAAAATCCTTAGAAAGTTGTAAACACCATCTCAATTTAGGTGTTGTCTTCCAACTCTACACCATTTTTAGCAACCTTTGCAAAGTATCCCGTAAGCATGAGCATAAGATCCTTCATTGGTGTTCCTGCCTTCTACTTGTAGTTCATTAAATTTGTAATAATGGATTGTCTAGCTAACTTAACTTGGCCCATTAACATATCCTCCAAATTATCCATGATCTGTATAGTAATAACTTAGTTCGTATTTTGTTTTGCAAAGCACTTAACATGCTAGCCAGCATGTATTAACATCTATGTCATTAGACTCTCTCCGTCGTGTATAAAGTGAGAAAGCATGACCATTAAGCACATTATTTGGTGGCCCAGGTAGGCAAGATTTGTCAAGTACAAACCTATATTTCTCATAGCTAAAAATGATTAGTAGATTTCTTTCCTAGTCTTTAAAATTATCTCAATTTATTTTGTTATTAGTGAGATATAGCTGAATTTTAAACTAAAACAAATAAATATATTCAAATAATTACAATCATGCTCAAGCAAATATAAAATAGGTATTTTGAAATTAAAAATAGATATATACATGTTTCTACATAAAAAGCGTTAAAAATATGTCGCATTGCAATGGTAATTTTCAACATATATTACCTTAAGCCGTTAAGGGATGATCATAAAACAAATAGCTAAAACCATGGATCTCATACAATTAATATATGTTATCTTAAATCCTCCTAGGTTAAGACATATATTAATAACCTCTTGTCCGATCACTAGTGTAACTAACAGAGCTCTAAAGGAAGGTTATTATTGAACTTGTCTTAAAGGTATAGCCATTGTTTAAGAAACCTGGTCCATGCGTTATTAAGTCATTGAGGAATGATCTTGAATAGAACATACCCAAGCCTATTGTCCACATAGGAGATCCAATCTAATATACCGCAACGGTCAACCACCAAACAAGGTGTATGGCTAGGGTAGAATTTGATGCAAGGTATTACCACATTTTCACATATGGATGGACACTAAGGGCCATGGGTTTTGTTTAAAACCCTTTATCACTTAATATTTTAAAAGAGCATGTAAGGTTTTTAATATGTATGTCAATAGAAGTTTAAGTGGCATTCATATATTTTATATGACATGTTATCAAGCATATACTTATGTCTATCAACAAAACATATACACAAAAAATTTAAACAGCCAAACCATGATCCCACCCTAGAAATTAAAAAGAAAATAAGATTAAAAAATTTCATCCAAAGCATACTTTGGGTCTTGAATTTTTTTGCTCCATCTTCATGCATCGGTCATTATCCATGTAATCTATTTATTAATTTTCATAAAGTACTGAAAAAACTATATTTATAATATGACCAAATTGAACCTCCCTATAAAGCATCTATCCTTTCTAAGTTTGAGCCTTTTGCCTATGAGAATTCTCAACAAATCAAGCCTGAAAACATGTCAAGTTTTAAACCTTAGCATTGTTTCACAACCCACAAGGTTTGCGCATCGCACCCTTGTTAGTTTAAGCCTGCAAGCCAATCATTATTGCTTGTAAGGAACTAGTATTTAGTGATTTCATACATTCAAACAATTTATTTTTTAAAATGTTTATGAGGTATTTCTTATCCATAAGATTTTATTTGAATAATTGTTATGAAAAGTCTTATAAAGATAAAGGCCATGAAACACATTGGCATTGCAAAGAATTGCAATAGGTTTAATTATGAGATCCTTAAATATGAAAGCTGTGTTTCTCAAAATGTTTTTGGTAATCGTATTATCAAGATAGGGCATTGACAATGCATAAAGACTGCTATATGTAAGCCTTTATGCATATGATGCGTACATCTAGTTTCATAAGTTGAAGTATAGAGATACTTAGGAATATCATATCGTTGGTTGTTATAGTAATAAGTTCACTGAACATGACCCACTATGAAAGTTCCATTTAGCATTTCACTTAAGTGTCTGTGAAAAATACTCTCATGTGTCAGCAGTGTAAGTGATCCTTAGACTTGTAGCACCAGGTTACACTATATGTGGATTATAATACTTAGAGATTATCATGACTAGGTCCACAATGGATGAATACCAAAACAACGGTGGTTTGGGGTATGATATGATACATACTGAAGGCAAATGAGTGGTTTAGAAAAGATTCATCACACTAAGTGATTTGAGGGGACATATCTCATATGTACCTATCCCATGTTAACTCTAAAATCTTAGCTAAGGCAATATTGATATGAAGATAGCATGTATAGGTTGCAGGATTAATATGGAATGGGTTAAGATGGAAGCTACACCATGTTCTTGTTTTTTTTTTGGGATATAAGATGAAAAGATCGAATTACACTATCATACTATACACTAAAAAGTTTGTTAAACCATACTGACTCTCTTAACATTTGGGTGGCTGTGATATACTGCTAAGAGTCGCTCATGGTCCATAAATATAAATATTCTTAACCAAATTAATTTGTATTTATTGCCAACATGTTAAGTGCCAACTATCTTAAAACATAAAGGTGATTTTATGGAATTAGAATGGGATTAGATTAAATTGTAAAGAAATTGATCTTTTAGGGACTAAACTGGAAAAAGGTCAATTAGTCTAGGGGTTAAAATGCAATTAAACCTAAAATTTGATTGTAACCCTAAACCTAACTATATAATACAAGATTGTCTACCTTTCCATAACAACATGTTTTTCATATTTTGCTTTGCCACAAGCCAACCT
Organism: Adansonia madagascariensis; assembly: GCA_038381835.1. NCBI lineage: Eukaryota > Viridiplantae > Streptophyta > Magnoliopsida > Malvales > Malvaceae > Adansonia > Adansonia madagascariensis. The sequence goes on from JBBYHL010438041.1 coordinate 35,676, forward strand.
TTGAGGTGGAAATTGTTTTGTTTGCCCTCGGTTCTTTGGTACGGTAAAGGTTTTGATCAAAGGAAGATTTACGAAACCTAAGCTGCTAGAATAGTTCCTAGCAAAACATGATCCTAACCTTGTGAATGTTTCCAAATCACCCATGTGGATCACTGTTAAAGGTTAGACAATTGTACAACTTTGGTTTGCAACAACCAAGCTTGGCATATGAGAATAAGAGAAGATTGAATTAATCGAGGATTTTGACAATCCCTATATGAAGAATGATTTTTTATTCCCTTTTTTTTGAATTCTCAGACAACTTAAAAATGTGCAAGTAAATCCTTCTATAGAATTTGATATTGTTTTAATTTATTTTTCGTTGTATAATTTAATAATTGTTATTAAATTTATTATTTTAATTTGTTTAAACATGATCCAAATTCCAGCAAGTGGTATCCGAGCCTTGCTTTTATCATTTTATCGATCAATTGTTGTAATTGTTACCGTTTTCAAAATAGTTTTGATTTTGGATTGTTCTTGATCCGATCTAGCAACTGAATTTTATTAGATTGTTTTAAATATTAATTTTAATTATTGAAAAAATAAATTCATGTTAATTTATTTTATTATTGAATTGAAAAATTATTTTTTACCAATTAATTAATGGTACAATTGATTGGCATCAATTGAGAATTTTTCGTGTCAAATTGTAGTAATTTTGGTGAAATTAAGAGCCGAAAAGTATAGAGTCTTTGGCAAGCTTTGGCTGCTGTTTTTTTAAATGTTTTTTTTTCCAGCTTACAGTTATCTAGAATTGTTCAAGATATTGCTGGAAAACCACCATTGAAATTGTTTCAACACGGGCTGCCTATGTTGCTTGTGTCATGCAACGGGTGTGCATCTACTTGAAGCGGTTTACTCCGCCACCTTGCATCAATTATTAACGTGTCTTGTTGCTGCCAGCAGCTGCTTGTTGTATGGAACAAGCCATGCAAGACACGCAACAAAGGGTGCAAGAAATTGCTATGTTTGTGCATAAGATGGGCAACACGTCTTGAGCTGTTTTTGGGCCTATTTGCTGGATGAATATGCTGCTGCCAGCAGCAGCCTAGGTGCTTGAAAGTAACGCCAAACTTGTCAATGAAGTTGTTGTGTCCTGCTAAAAATTCAGTACTCAAACTAGTGCACGATTGTAGCACTTGAAAGGGCTTATTGAAGCCGCATGATACACGATATTTGAGTCCTTGATGGACTAAATGAATTTGACGCGTAATACTAGCTTGGGAAGCTAGCCTTTGGATGCAAATTAAATTCTTCTCATCACCAAATAAGTTATTATCAGAATTGATAAATTCTTAAATAGTTTAAGATAACAGTTGGATAATAAATAAATATGTTTTATTTACTACTAAATTGTTTAATGGGATATTATTTAATTTTATTAATTAATTTTAATTGGATTAGGATTTGTTCAAATATGATTAGAGTAGATGTTAATCAAGAAAGAAAATAGCTTTCTCAATTAAATTAAATATAGGATCCACAATTGGATAACAAAATTAATATGTTTTATTTCCAATTAAATTGTTTAATTGGAAATTATTTAATTTAATTGATTAATCCTAGTTGGATTAAGATTTATTCTAATATGATTAGAATAAATGTTAATTAACTAAGAAAAAATTGTTTTCTTACTTAAATTAAATAAAGGATCAAGAATAAATCTAAAAAATGGTAACTATAAAGTAAAACATATCTATATGTTTATAATATTGATTGTGAATGTATGGGATGATTATTGACTTAGACACAATGTGATTGTGGATCGTTACTTTTCATGGTATTTATTGTATTAAATAGGTTTATGTACCCTACCTTGTCTCTTATTTTTCACAGCTGTCAAATTCTTTCCTTACCTAATTCCCCTCGAATGTAACTCAAGGTTTCTTTATTGCAATTGTAATTAGATTACATTAAGTGTAAAATTAGGATTAGCGAGAAATAATTTTGTAACCTAAAGAAGGAGATCCAATTAGAGGTACTATGAAGCCCGAGAGTTGGAAGAAGACTTGTGATGATCTTGTAGGTAATCACCTAGGAATTGACCAACCAATTTCCTTTAATGGCTCAAGTAAATCGGATTAGATAAATTCCATAATCATCTAAGTAATAGCTCAAGTAAATTGGATTAGATAAATTCCATAATCATCTAAGTAGTATATGTGATAGTAGATTATTTTATGTGATAATTTAAATGCTATGCATGCTAATAAAGATGAGAACTTAATTAAAATAAATAAATAAAATCCATTGTATATATCGAGTCACATGCTACAGCTTCCATTGTTCATAACAAGATACCCAAGCTTCAGCCGTTAGGATTTGTTGAGCTGACTCAAAGTCCCAGCCACAGAACGACTTAAGTTATAAATAATGGTCTTACTCAACTAATGCTATGTTGTCTAATGTGTAGTACAACTAGATAGCACAGTGTTAGAGGTGAAGGTTAGGCAAAATGTATATGATACATTTAGGTAAGGAGTTGCTACCTAACGATTTGGGATTTGGATAGAAACGCAATTGGAAAGCCATGTTGCCTACTTAATTAGGCTTGTTGAGATTCGTTGAGCCAACTTAAGGTCAAAACATGTTGAAAGGAATCCCAACCCACTAGAAATACCTTGAAGATATTTTTGTATAATAATAAGGGCTATTATCATAAAAAATTAATGGGAGGATCAACAAAGATTTAATACCTCATTGTTATTTATTCAAAACTTTAATATCTAATTAATACTCATTTTCATACTAGGTTGTTGATAATGGCAAATATTTTAACTATATTGCAAGGCATATTAAATGCCATAGCCCAAAATGTTTGGACTAGTATGTAAGATTAAGAAATGTTCTCAATGGAAGGAAAGTAGCTGACCTTCACATGATTAAGTTGAATTACTCTACTGTTGATTCGACCACTTGCATAGTTGGCTTAGGCTGTGGATCACACTTATGTAATGACCTAAGTTTGTTAAAAGAACAGTAGAGAATTAGGCTCTAATGAGGTAGTTCTAAGAATGGGCAATGGAGTAAAGGTTGTGGCCATTACCATTGGAACTTGTACCTTAGCCATTACCTTAGAACTAAAAGAATGTTTTTATGTCCTAGATTTTCTAAATATATCATTTTAGTATCATACCTTACTGATAATGATGATTTCAAGTTTAGAATGAAAGGCAAAAGTTACACTATCATTTTAAATGACATAGTCAATGGATCGGCCTCATTAAAGAATGGCCTGTTTATACTAGATCCAAATGTGCCTTTACTTAATATAAATGTGAAGAAAGCAAAGAAGAATGATCCATCAAAGACGTATATCTAACATTGTAGGCTTAGACATGTCAGTGAGAATCGAGTGGCCAAATTACACAAACAAGGTTATCTTGACCCATTTGATTATGAATCATATGGAACATATGAGTGTTGTCTCCTTAGAAAGATGACTAAGACTCCCTTCACTAGAAAAGGTGAAAGGGCTGGTGATTTGTTGGGCCTAGTACATCTTGCTATATGTAGACCAATGAACACAATGGCTAGAAATACCTTTACCAGTGATTACTTAAGGTATGGATATGTGTACTTAATGAAGTACAAGTCTAAAGCTTTTGAAAAGTTTAAAGAGTTTAAGGCTGAAGTAGAGAAACAAATTGGCAAGAGAATTCTTACTCTTAGATTCGATCGAGGAGAGAATACTTAAGAATTCTTCAATCATTTGATAGAAAATGGCATTCTATCCCAATGGACTCTACCCAGAACTCCGCAACATAACAGAATGTCTGAAAAAAAAAACTAAACTTTGTTGGACATGGTTCATTCCATGATGTCTAATGGTAAACCTTCTAATATCCTTTTTGGGATATGCCTTAGAAACTGCCTCTTATTTTCTAAATAGGATTCCAACCAAATCTATGGATAAGACACCATATAAGATATGGTATCGTAAAAGACCAATTTTGTCTCATCTTAAGATTTGAGCTTTCCCGTTTATGTAAAGTAAACACTGTATAGCAAGCTTGAAGCTAGGTCAGATAAATGTAAATTTATGGAATATCCTAAGGAAGCTTATGGATATTACTTTTACAATTTGATTAATCAAAAGATAGGTGTTTCAAAATATGTCATTTTTTGGAGAAAGAGTTTCTACTATAAGAGTTCACTAAGAAAACAATTTATCTTAAAAAAGTTCGAAAGCCACAAATAAATAATTTAATGGAACCATAGTTAAGGGATGAACATAGATGTTCCACTTAAAACTTAAGAAACATAAGAACTCTGATGATCTAGTAAGGCTAAGCAAGTTCTTAGATATGGATTTCTCATGGATAAGAATAACCTGCCTAGTGACATTAAACCTACCACTTACAAGGATGCAATATTTGACATTAATTCTAAGAAATGCCATGATGCCATGAATTCTACGATGGATGCCATGAATTCTGCGATGGATGCCATAAAGGTTAACAAAGTATGGACTTTGGTTGACCTACCTGAAGGCATCAAACCTACAGAGCGCAAATGGGTTTTTAAGAGAAATATTGATATGGATGGTAGCATGCAAACATATGAGGCCAAATTAGTGGGTAAATGTTATAATCAAGTTAACGGCTTTAATCAAAGGGAAACCACATCACCAATTGCCATGATAAGCTCCATTTTGATTGTGCTTGCTATTGCTACATATAATGATTTCAAGATATGCCAAATGGATGTGAAAATTGGATTTCTTAATGGGAATTTGTAACAGGAGGTGTGCATAATATAATTTAATGGATTTATATCCAAGCTAAATCCAAATCAAGTATGTAGGTTTTAAAAATCAATTTATAGATTGAAACAAGCTTCACGATTTGGAACATCATATTTGATGGAGCAAATAAAGAATTCGATTTCAAGAAAAGTCTTCATGATCCTTGTGTTTGAGAAGGAAAATAGGTAGGCTATCATTTTCCTAGTGCTATATGTTGATAACATATTACTCATAGGAAATAACATACCTATGTTGCAAGCCACTAAGATTTAGCTATCCAGAACGTTTGGCTTATCCTTAATGAAGGATTGAAGAGAAGCTACACTCATTTTAGAAATTAAGATCTATATAGATAGATCAAAATAAATGTTTGGCTTATCCTAATCCTTATACATAGACAAGATTCTTAAAAGGATTAAATTAGAAAACTCTAAGAGAGGAATCTTATGGTATATGGTATACATTACTTAAAAAAGATATGTCCTAAGACATCATAGAAAAGGGCATGGATGGATAAGATTCCATATGCCTTAATAGTTGGATCTACCGTGTATACCATGTTATGTACAAGACCAGATGTATCATATGCTCTAAGTATCATGAGTAGATACCAAAGAAATCCTGGTGAGGGTTACTAGACTACTATGAAAAATATCTTAAAGTACTTATGAAGGACTGAGGATATATTTCTAGTTATAGTGAGGTTGAGCTCCAAGTTAGAGGCTATACTATTGCTAGTTTCTAATTAGATTTCGTTGACTATATGTCACAAAGTGGTTATGTATTTACCCTCAATGCAGTAGTTGGAAAACTTCCAAACAGGCAACAACTACAAATTCAAGAGCCAAAGTCGAAAACATCTTCAGGTGTGAGGCAATGAAAGAAGTAGTTTAGATGAAGAAGTTCATCACTGAACTTGGAATGGTTCCAAGCATTGTTGATCCAGTACCCCTTTACTATATAACAACAGAGCCATAGCACAAACGAAAGAACCAAGATCTTATCATAAATCTAAACATGTATTTTGATAGCATGACGTTATTAAAGATGTCATAGAGAGATGTGACATTATTATAAAATGAGTACCTACAAAAGATAATATACCTGATCCATTCTCTAAGGTTTTACCCCAGCAAAAACATGGTTATCATATGGAGAGTGTGGGACTTAGACATATGGGTGATTGGCATTAATGCTAGTGGGAGATTGTTAGTGTAAGCCTGTAACCCAATCATTGTTATTTATAAGGAATTAGAATTTAGTGATTTCATGTATTCAGACATTTTATTTTTAAATGTTTATGAGGTATTTCTTTATCTATAAGATTTCATTTAAATCATTGTTATGAAAAGTTTTATGAAGATAAATCTCGTGAAACACATTGGCCTTGCATAGGAATTGTAATAGGTTACAATTATGGTATCTTTATGCATCAAAGTTATGTTTCTTGAACTATTTCTGGTCATCTTATTGTCAAGATAAGGCAATGACAATACACAAAGACTAGCATATCTAAGCCTCCATGCATATGATGCATGCAACTATTCTCATAAGTTGAAGTATAGTGATACTTGAAGATATCATATGAGTGTCTATTATGGTAACAAGTTCACTGAACATGACTTGCCATAAGAGTTCCATTGGTATTTCATTCATGTGTCCATGGAAAATACTTTCATGTATCAGTCGTGTCAGTGATCCTTAGACTTGTGGCACTAGCTTACCTTGTATATGAATTATCATATTTAGAGATCATCATGAATAGATCTACAATGGATGGATACCAAAATAAGGTTGGTTTTGGGTATGATATAAAGCATACTGAAGGTGAATAAGTGGTCTAGAAAAGATCATCACCCTAAGTGATTTAAGGGCACATATCTCACATGTACCTAGCCTGTTTTAACTCAAAGACCTTGGCCAAGGTAATACTAATTATGTAGTTAACATGTAAAGTATACAAAACTAATATGGTACAGGCTAAGAGTAGACATTGCACCATGCTTTTGTTTTTATTTGGGTATATGATGAAAAGATTGAATTACATTAACATACTATACACTGAAAGGCTTGTCAAACCATACTAACTTTTATAGCATTTAGGTGTTTGTGATGCACTGCTAGATGCCACTTATGGTCTATAAATATAAATATTCTTAATCGAATTAATTTATATTTAGTGCCAACATATTAAGGGCCTAGTGATCACATACATAAATGTGATTTTATGGAATTAAAATGGGATTGAATTAAATTGTAGAGAAATTGATCTCTTAGGGACTAAATTGAAAAAGTTCAGTTAGTCTAAGGGTTAAAGTGCAATTAAATCAAAAATTTGATTTGAACCCAAAATTAACCATATAATACATGTTTTACCATGCTTTTTCATAGCAATGTGTTTTTCATATTTTGCTTCGCCGTAAGCCAACCTTGGAGGTGGAAATTGTTTCCTTTGCCCTTTATTTGTCGAGACAGTAAAGATTTCAATCAGGGAAAGATTTATGAAACCTAAGTCACTAGCACAGTTCCTAGCAAAACATGATTCTAGCCTTGTGAAGGTTTCCCGAATCACCCGTGTGGATCACTATTAAAGGTCGAACAATTGGATGGCTTTGGTCTACGACGATCTAGCTTGGTGTATAAGAATAAGCAAAGAATGAATTTAATTAAGGATCTTGACAATCTTGATATGAGGTATGATTTTTTTATTCTATTTTTCTTGAATATTCAGATCGGTTAAAGATGCACTAGTAGATCCATTGATGGTATTTAGTATTGTTTTTATTTATTTTTTGTTGCATAATTTAATAATTGTTATTGAATTTATTATTTTACTTTGTTTGAGGATGATCCAAATCCTAACAACCCTTAGATGCTTGCTTCCTTTTTGTGCGTTAGGGCCTGGTGCCCTACTATTAGTGGCCTAGATGGCCACGTCCATGTGCACTCATATGAGTTACCGAGGTTGGCCTTAATGACCCCAAACAACTGCATCAGGCATATGGCCATGCACCATGGTACGCGCAAGCTCAGTCATGCTGTAGGGCTCTCGCCCCTACAATGTGGTGTTGCACCTAGTCTGCACCATGTACTTTAGTGCACACGCACATCAGCACATGCTACCGGGGCTCACACCCTAGCAAGCAGTAATGTGCTTGGCACATGCCTATGCAATGAAATGTGTGCGTGCACCTAGCAGCATTGTTGGGACACAAGCATTGCATGCAGGGTGCTTGTGGCCAAGGTCGCACTAGCTACTGCTGGGACTTGTACCCCAACCTCTAGGTTTGCACCCCAATAACTATTCCCTAACCTTTAGGGTTTGTATTCTAACAGTGGCCCAACTACTAGGGTTTAAACCCTAGCAGCCTTAGGTTAAGGTTTTAGGGTTCCCCAACTTACATACCTATGCCCAATAAGTCTACACACCTTCAAGTTGTTGTTCCGGATAAAAGCTTCCTAACTATAAAAAAACAAACAAGTTAATTGAAAAACTTTACAGTCTTTAGATCTTTATCTTCCATGTATGATTTACAAAAAAAAATTAAAAAAATAAAACAAACCTATGTGGTTATGATAGACCGTATCTAATTACAAACCCAATAAGAACTTAGAGACATCAATTCTAAAATCTAAGGGATCATGATTGGAAAAATTAATAATATATATCATGATAAACAACATAATAAAAAATCTTAAATGGCAACTCTCTAATAATTAAATCCATCCATAATTATAGAGAATTTTTATTATTATTTTTATGTATGTAATATAATCACAATCTAGCTAGAATACCAATTGTAGGAAAAAAATTAGTTTTCATAGCAAAATTTAAAAATTTTTAAATCGAATTGTACTCGATCGTGTTATATACAATAAAACCACCATAGTTAAGTACCTAAGTTGTAGATCTAAAGATCCCCTCCAGGAATTCCTAGATTCGTGTGAAATCTTCAACCAACTAGCTTTCTCCACTATTCTCTAATTCCCAGATGGTAAAGTGTGTGGGCACTCTTTATCTTGATCAGCCTCAGATTCATATGGCTTGATTTTTCTCAAAGACCACCTCGTGCCAACTGGTTTAGAATCATGAGATGCTATGATTAGAAACCCCTAGTGTGGCACCAAAGTCTAACTTGAAACCTTAGGCACTTGCCTCTTATCTATATCAGGTAACAAGATAGTCTTAATTTTAATTTTTAATTAAAATAACTATTTTACCTAATCCTTAAAGCTCTTATTCCTGCTAACCCTACTTGGGTATTAGCTCTCAAATTCAGCCAAGTCCAAATGCATCTATACATAATTTTGGTTGAATCTATTTTAAAGAGTTTAGCTTGTTTAATTTGAATATTAACTAATTTTGATTAAAACAATTAATTTTATTTAACCAGAAAATTTTCTATAACTCTAATTCTAAATTAAAATAAAATCATGGCAATTTTTTTGAATAAAATAATTATGTAATAATTATCAAAATAAAATTAACTATGATATAATAATTAATTTTATCCTAAATTTAAATAATAGATAAATAAAATAAATTTTTTAATTCATTTAGAATGTTATTCAAATCTAATTTATAACTAAATATTTAAACAAGACTTTGATAGATATCAAATTAGTTATATCAATAATTAATTTTACCATATCTATTTAATTTAAATTAATTCCTATATTTATGAAAAGATAAATATAATTAATTTAAATTGCTAAATCTTGTCTAAATAAATATTTAATCAAATTTAATATATATTTTAAATAAATAATACCAAAAATTATTTTTCATTTATTTATTGAACAAAATGCCTACACCCTAAAGGGATTATATCCGGTGTACCACTTCTCCATATTAAGAATCTTCCAACTATGGGTATTTTGATCAATAACCATTTATTAAGGGACTATATTGAGCTATTGGAGGGACCAATAGGACATATATAATTAGGCTCCCATAATCTATGCATTAATTATTCTATACCAAATAATTAATCACATAATTATTAATCTCAAAGTCATGCAACTAAAGAATTGATATTGCACTCCTAATTATATGCCGTATTACATAAGCTTTATAAATAGCCTTTTAGTCTGATGACCTTGTCATATGTGCAACACCCTCATATGTTCCTATGATCAACATGAGGTTAAAGTCTATTTTACCTACTTGATCACTTTATCTTAAAGTTCAATTATACTCATTATGTGAAAATGATTGTTCACTACATGTAAACAATTTATCATTTGACATACAAATGATCAAGGCTTCATTCATTTTCACGAACCCGTATAATGCCTTTTAAGAGGATAACCTTAACTCTTCATAAGAGGTTTGATTCCATATTTATAAGTAAAGCTCTAATCGAGTGTAATTCATATGCCCATAAAACCAGTCTAGGAGTTTACTACTTTATGACGTTTTAGCTTTGGAAATGTCAATGTATGCTAGCTATACTTATGGAGTTAATTACTTAGGATCAAGGTAATTACATAATGAACATTAAAAGTGAATTAGTCCAAGCAAATGACTTATTAATGGATTAATTGCACTTTGATCTAGTCTAATGTATCAGCACCTCTGGCAATACATCTATGTCTCTATTCAGGAATCAGTCACTCCAAATGGCCACGATAAGGCCCCTAATTTGATTTAGATGACATTATACTCTTAACATGAGTTAATTGGTCACATTAACCGCATAGACTAAAATTATCAATTTTAGACTGTTAACCTTAGAATGTTGTCTTCCTACATATAAAGTCCATTATACGCAACATTTTAAAGGTATAAACACAAGTAGTTAAGCCATATTTGCTTACATTTACTTTAACATGTAAATTAAATGAGGATGGAATAGCAATGATATAATGAAAACTTGAATATATAAATATGAATAATCAGTTCAAACTATGAAATACATCAAAATGTCTTTCACCCTTAGGGCATTCCTAACAATGACTCTAATCTCACATGTAAGTATCCCAAAGAGTGAAAGGACATGCTAAGACAAGGTTCAAACCATCATTGATGCAAATCCGAAAATGTTTAAGGAATTTGTAAATGCCTCTCAAGGGTATCAAATTTAAGGTGTAGTTTCTATTGTAGTTTAAATTCCATGCACATTTTCATTTGTGTGGAAATATGAACTTGGGTTTGAAATTAATGAACTTTTATTTGCATACATCATGCCTCATGCCCTTTATTTTTAAGTTTTGAATTTCTTTATTAATGAAACCCTACGTGACTAATATCTAGCATTGAAACTAAAAATATATTTCTAAAAACAAGGATAGTCTTGATATAATTGGTGATCACCTTTAGAGACTAACTTGGCAAAACTCTTTACCCTATCTCACATGTTCTTACCTCATCATTCTAAAAATGAAAAATCATCAACGGAGGTGATAAATGATTGGAAAGGCTCTTTTAGCTTGCTTCAATGTCAAACAATCAAAACACATATCCAAAGGATTTGGATAGGCAGTTTGATACATGTTAAGATTATGTTGAGACCCTAAGACTTCCTAAATATCCTTCAACAATCTTTCACCACAAACTTCATGATCGTTTTCCTAGACCCATGACCTATAAGGAACGTAAACTAGAATACTTCATTCCTACACTTCCTAACAAGGGGGACACTAATGCGAGACTGTAATGGTTTGAACTTCTTTTGAATAGACAACCAAAACCAAAGTTTTTTTATGGCTAGGGCAGATTGGTGATCTTGAGGACATGCCCATGACTTTAGAGAGAAAAGGAAAATCAATGCATGCATTTGAAAAAAAAAAAGAAAAATGAAAAATTGAATGCGACTTCATGTGATTAAAATGTCTAAGATATTTTTTAAAGAACCTTTCCTTGAGGGATGACGCTTAATTTCATATATTCATGTTTGAAATAAGAAATGGCCATCTTCACTATCTTTTTAAGAATTATGAAATCTAGCCCCTTACTACCCCTTTTGAGCTTTATGAAATTATTCTTCTAAAACCCTAATCAAGGATCACCCTCTATATTGGTACAAAGAGAAAATCTTTTAAGGAACATAGAGGTAGAAATTCCTTTTTACAACCATGACAATGCTTGACATTGTGGGGCAAACATCGAATATGCTGAGTTTCCAAAATCTAAGATTCCCTTCATGAAAAAAAAGGGGTCAAAAGCAAAGCAAAATGAAAAAGTATGATGAAAAAAAAATAATGCAAAAGCACAAGCAAAATCAAGAAGAGGGAATTAAAGATTAGGAACTAAGATATCCTAAAATTAAAAAGGGATGGATGCCCTCATGAAAAATAGATTCTTAATCCAATTACCATTAAACACTAAATTTAGGCCTATTAAACCTTTCTTCTTGGACCCTTAACCTTGGCCTACATTATGGTCCTTGAAAAGGCCATTTTGATCAAGTATTACTATTTAACCCATTCTTTGGGATCTTTAGTTTATTAAAAAGCATGATGAAGCACTCAGTCAAAAAAATAAAAAAGTGGAAAGAATAAGGTTTTAAGGTGAAAACCTGAAAAAATAGAGCAAATTTGAGAATTTTAAGTTCACCACCAAAGTTGCCTAAAACAGCCATAAAAGGAAAATTGCCTTTGTCAGCCAAGAGACACTTAAAGCTTCCTAAGTCATTGGTGTCTATATCATTCAAAAATCAAAATAAGAGGTTAACCTTCAATATCTCGACTGAGTATTTCCCAAAATTCATGCCCTATTAATCAAGACTGATACTTAACAAAAGAACTACCAAATTAATCTCTTGATAATTGGTGGTGTATAACTAAGATTGGTATGTATCAGATTATCTTATGTAGAGACTAATGGAATGTAATAATTAGTTTGTTTGCCTTTTGAGGAATTTAAGTCAAAGAGCACTAGTTTTCTCCTTTTGGTTAAGTCATGAATGTTCTAGACTCGAACCATTTAATATTGACTCTTAAACCTGTTAAACCAAGTATCCTATGTCCTAACCTTTTTGGATGAACCCCAACAAGTCTTTGATCATGGACAATTCGAATCATTGGCCTTGCTATGCTGACATGATAATTTTGCATATGAACCCCCTAAAACCATTTCAAATATGGTTAACCTATGGCTTTTTGCAAGGATGTCCTTCAGGATAATTACTGATTATTAAAAACTTTACGTCGCATGTTCAAAGATACCAACTTGATAACTTATTACCTTTAATACTAAAATTATTAGTCTGGGTAAGATTTTCCTAATTTTCCCTTGCTAGAATGAAGCAGTTCTTCAAATAGGATGTGATATGCCTTAGATAGAAATGAGAACTCTTATAACATGAAAAAAAAATAGAAGTACAACCCTGGTCTGATAAGCACTACCTTTGCATTTCATGCCCTCTTAAGAAAGCTCATAAAGATTTTAAAATTGCAAAGAGTGAGGATCTGTTGGAGCAAAGAAATACTAAAAGCCTAAGATCATCATAATAGATCTCACATGTACTCTTACAAACAAAACCACACTTAAAAGGTAACATATCAGTGAACTACCCATTAGTAAGGTGTTAGGATGCCGAGAAAAGAAAGTTGACATAAACTTCAATTGAGTGACAATTTTAATAAGGACAAGCCACCTTAAAGAGAATCAATGCCAACACAAAAAATAAAAGGGAAACAAATGCCCTCTTAACCTTTCGTTTATCATAATGGCAATGCACACTTGCATGAAAAGAAAATGAATGGATGCATTTGCACATGTATCACCCTAAATGCATTAACATCATTTAATTATACCCCATGCATCACACATAAGTTCCTTTTTGAGAAAACATTGTTGAATGCCTTTTTATAAGATATCAAAAGTCAAGCCCAATGTAGCTAGGTATCGGTAAGCTTAGTGAAGTTGGCCAATATCAAAAAAGCAAAGCCCAATATAGTTGGCCATATGGTATATAGGTGTATGCCTTTGAGCTAATCATATTGAAAGAAGGGATACATGGTCAAATAACTATATACAAGTTACTAAATTAAAGTAACACAAGTTTTCTTTTATGCTAGTGGCATGATTAACACTCATGCAAACACTAGTTAGATGAAGCTGTTGAAACGAAATAGCTTGTAAAGTTAGTAGACCAGTTACGACAATAAGATCCTAATGCATTAAAGTCGTGTTTTAAAAATGTTCTTAGTTATCATATTGTTAAAAAGGACATTCACAATGCATAAAGACTGCTAAGTCTCCATGCATAGGATGTGTGGAATCCTTTGATCATATAGAGGTTGAAGTATAAGAGATACTTGGAAATAGCATATGAGTGCTTGTATTATGGAAACAAGTTCACTGAACATGGCTAAAATGAAAACTCTATTTGGTATAAGTCACTTAAGTGTCTGTAGAATATGTTTCATGTGCCAGTTATGTATAATAGCCCATAGACTTATTATACCAGGTCATTTCGTCTGAGGAGTGTTATCTTTTGATTCTATCACGGGTCCATAGTAGATGGATGTTTATGGTAGGATGGTTTTGGGTATATCTTGAATAATATGGTGGATGAATGAGCGATCCAGAGAGGATTCATCACTTTGAGTGATGTTAAAGACATATCTTGAATGTCTTTAACTATGGATAATTGGATTAAAGTCTCTGGCTAGAGCATATATTTGGATTACAAGTAATAGTTCATCATAGATCCATGAACATTAACCATGAATTGTAAGAACTAATATGGATAGAGGTTTAGTAGACACTGCATTATGTTCATCTTTAATCTAGGATATATGGGTAAAGAACTATACTACACTGATAAGCTAGCTATTGAAAAGTTTCTATTAGGTCACGTTGATTCTTTAACATTTAGGTGGTCATTATAGGTTGCAAAATCTTGCTCTTTATATATGAACATGATTAATGAGATCATTTATGTTCATTGTCAACATGTTGGGAACTGAATACGTCACACACAATAAGCTAGAATTATTAGATTAAATCTAGGATTTAATTAAGGTGAAATTAAAGTTCAATAAAATGTGATCTGAAAGAAAGACTTAATTAAAAGGTTTAATTATTAAGGGGAAATTAGATTTTGAAATCTAGATTTTATTGTCCAATAAAGACATTAATAATAAGATTGTCTTATTAAAATAATATCTAAATTGAGACATGAAGTGCAAATGTGGATAAACACTAGTTCTAGTTGAATTAGGATTTCACCTAAACTCGGGATTTGATTGAGAATCAAATATCCTATCTCAATAATTTATTTATCATCCATCTTAATGTTATTATAATATTAATTATTTGATTATTAATATTATAATAATATCAAAACTAAGTTAAAATATTTTTAGCTAAATTAAGGATTTAATAGTGATAAGATCCATAAGGATGTGTGTACACTAGCTAAGTAATGTTTCTAATTTATTTATTTAATTTTATAATTATTTGATAATTATATTTATTAAATAAATATTATTTATTTATATAGAATAAATAAAATTGAAGTAACTTGATTAATTTCAAGGAAACACAAGTCTAGCTTAAAATACCCTAAATTGTGCGATATATGGACCAAGCTTGTTAGCTGTTTTCTTTGGCCAAATTTTAGTGGGTATTTTAACCAAGATGGGGAGGAATAGCTAACCATTTAATTAAACTAAAACAAAGAGAATAAGTAAAACTTGTTTAAGGAGTTTTAACTAGGTTAAAACTATCCCATTTTAAATCCAACTATGAGTAGGATTAAGCTAGTATATATAATGGCCTAAAGGCTTGTGAGAATTTTGAGATAGGAGGCTGCTGAATATCTTGAAAGAATACTTTATAAGATAAAATTTAGTTTTTCTCAAAAATATTCCAATCTGAATGCAAACCTTAGTTTACATCTTTTTCTTAAAAGATTTTTTGTGCCTAGCGCAAACTTTTTACATTCTCATTTCTTGGTTCTAGTTTGGTTCAAGATTTAAAATTGCCTTGTGGTTAAGGGTTGACAACCCTTCTAGCTAGCATTAGAGAACCATTGGATGTTAAGAAGGTTTCAATAGTCACCTGTGTGGATAACCATAAAGGCAGGAAACATGTGCTACTTGTGATCTTTAAGAATCTTTCAAGAAACTAGTTTCATGATGCTGTACTGTTTAGATTTTGACATCTAAACTTAAGGTAACTTTTGATCATATGAATGATTAAATATCAATTTAAAATTATTAAAGTTTATTACCTGTAAATCCCTCCCTAAAGATCCATACGGAGTCCAACTATTTTTATGATTATTATTTTTGCTGCCTTTATCTTTACATTTTAATGTTTTTAAAATCCAATACATGTGTAAGGCTAAACTTCACTAGGAATGAGTTCCATTCATGGTAAGCCTTATAAAGTTGGTCTATACCAAGAATCAAAGCCCAATGTAGCTAGCCATAAGGTAAGCCTAACGCAGTTAGCCCATATCAAAAGTCAAGCCCAGTGTAGCTGGCCATGTAGTAAGCCTAGTGTAGTTGGCCTATATAAAAAAGCAAAGCCCAATGTAGCTAGCCATATGGTATGTTGGTGTATGCTTTTGAGCTAATCAGATTAGGACATGGGAAACATGGTCAAATAACTACATATAAATTACTAAATTAAAGTAACATAGATTTTCCTTTATGTTAGGGGCATGATTAACACTCATGAAAACACTAATTGGATTAAGACGTTGAAACACAATGGCTTGCAAAGTTAGTACACTAGTTACGGCGATAAGATCCTAATGCATTGAAACCATACTTTTAAAAGTGTTCTTAGTCATCATATTATCAAAATAAGGCATTAACTGTGCATAAGGACTAGTATTTGCTAAGTTTCCACGCATGAGATGTGTGCAATCCTTTGATCTTATAGAGGTTGAAGTATTATGAAAAATTTGGGAATAGCATAGAGGTGCTTATTTTGTGAAAATAAGTTTGCTAAACATGGCAAGAATGATAACTCTATTTAGTATAAGTCACTTAAATGTCTGTAGAATGTGTTCTCATGTGCTAGTTATGTATAATAGTCCTCAAACTTATGATACCAGGTTATTTCATATAAAAAGTGTTATCCTTTGATTCCATCACTAATGGCTCCATAATAGATGGATGTTTATGGTAGGATGGTTTTGGGTATAGCATGAATCATATGGTAGATGAATGAGTGATCCAAAGAGGATTCACCACTCCGAGTGACATTAGAGACATATCTTGAGTGTTCTTAACTATGGATAATTGGATTAAAGTCTCTAGCTAGAGCATATATTTGGATTATAAGTAATAGTTCCTCATAAATCCATGAACATTAACTATAAATTGTAAGAACTAATATGGATAGAGGTTTGGGTTGACATTGCACTATGCTCATCTTTAATCTATGATATAAAGGTAAAGGAATGTACTACATTGATAGGCTAGCTATTAAAAGGTTTCTATTAGGTCATATTGATTCTTTCACTTTTGGATGGTCATGATGGGTTGCTAGATCCCACTCTTGATCTATGAACTTGATTAATGAGATCATTTATGTTCATTGCCAACATGTTGGGAACCTAATAAGTCACACACAATAAGGTAAAACTATTGGTTTAAATCCAGGATTTAATTAAGGCAAAATTAAGGTTCAATAAAAGTTGATCTAAATAAAGGATTTAATTAAAAGGTTCAATTATTAAGGCAAAATTAGATTTCTAAAATCTATATTTTATTGTCCAATGAAGACATTAATAATAAGATTGTCATTAAAATAGCATCTAAATTGAGACGTGAAGTGTAAAGGTGGATAAACACTAGTTCTAGTTAAAGTAGGATTTCACCTCAACTTGGGATTTGATTAAGAATTAAATATCCTATCTTAATAATTTATTTATCATCCCTCCTCATATTATTATAAGATTAATGACCAATAATTGATATTAGGTAATATTAAAATTAATTTAAAAATATTTTTAACTAAATTAAGGATTTTATAGTGATAAAATCCATAAAGATGAGTACATACTAGCTAAATTATGTTTCTAATTTATTTATTTAATTTTATAATTATTTGATAATTATATTTATTAAAAAATTTATTTATATAGAATAAACAAAATTGAACTAATTGGATTAATTTCAAGGAAACATAAGTCTGGCTTAAATTACCCTAAATTACGCCACATATGGACCGAGCTTATTGGCTATTTTTTGGCCCAATTTTGGTGGTATTTCAGCCAAGATGCAAGGAATAGGTAACCATTGAATTAATCTAAAATAAGAAGAATAAGTAAAACTTGTTTAGGGAGTTTTAACTAGGTCAAATCCATCCCATTCTAAATCTAACTAGGAATAGGATTGAGCTAGTATATATAGATATAATGGCCTAAAAGCTTATGAGAATTTTGAGGTAGTAGGCTGCTGAATATCTTGAAAGAATATTTTATAAGATAAAATTTAGTTTTTCTCAAAAATATTCCAACCTAAACACAAACCTCATTTTACATTATTTTTTAAAAGATTTTTTGTGCCCGGCACAAACTTCCTCCATTATCTCTTCTTGGTTCTAGTTTAATTTAAGATTTAAAGTTACCTTTTGGTTGAGGGTTGACAACCCTTCTAGCTAGCATTGGAGAACTATTAGGCCTAAAAAAGGTTTCAACAGTCACTTGTGTGGGTAAATGTAAAAGTAAGAAACATATGCTGCTTGTGATCTTCAAGAATCTTTCAAGAAACCAGTTTCTTTATGCTTTTGTGTTTAGATTTTGACATCTAAATTAAGGTAACTTCTGATCATATGGATGATTAAATCTTGATTTAAAATTATTAAAGTTTATTGCATGCCTATTTTTATTTTATTACTTTCGCTGCATTTATCTTTATATTTTGATGTTTTTAAAATTCAATAAATGCATGAGGCTAGACTCAACTGGGAATGAGTTTCCTTCATGGTAAGCCTAATAAAGTTGGCCTATACCAAGAATCAAAGCCTAATGTGGCTGGCCATAGGTAAGCCTGGCGCAGTTGGCCTATATCAAAAGACAAGCCCAATGTAGCTGGCCATGCGATAAGCTTAGTGAAGTTAGCCCATATCAAAAGTCAAGCCCAATATAGTTGGCCATGCAGTAAGCCTAGCGAAAATAGCTTATATCAAAAGTTAAGCCCAATATAGCTAGCCATATCATAAGCCACTCAAGTTGGCCTTGTCCAAGAGTTAAAGCCTAATGTAGCTAGCCATGTCATAAGCCTAGTAAGGCTGGCCTAGTCTAAGAGTCAAAGCCAAAGCTAGTCGTGTCATAAGCCTAGTGAAGTTAGCACAGTTCACAAAAAGCTAGTCACCTACCTACTTTAGTCCATAAGGAGATGGATACCTACCTTAGTCTACAAAGAGCTAGATGCCTACCTAGTTTAGTTCGTAAAGATTACCTACCTTAATCTATAAAGAGCTGGACTCCTATTTACCTTAGTGCAGAAAGAGTTAGAGGCTTACCTACCTCAATCCATAAAGAGCTGGATGCTTACGAGCCTCAGTCTATAAAAAGTCAGATGCCTACTGTATTCAGCCTATATTAGCTAGTGCTTGTTTATGAGCTTAAACCTTAGGAAACCAAAAGCCTAGTAGGGAGGTTAAACCCTACAAGAACCTATTGAAATTTTTTTTGTCGTAATCACCGTTAATATATCATACCCATCTCGACGTAGTAACAACTAAATTGAATTTTTTAGGCATTCATGAAGCAACATCAAGCATACCCCAGACAAAATGGTGTTTATCAGTCTTCGCCTTGTTCTTCATACTTAGCAATAACCAAAGAGGGGTAACTATAGACACCCTCTTTTGTCCAAGCCCTTCTTCAAACAAACCATGCTTAATCAGAGACTTTTAGATGAAATACACCTATTTCTCTTCCTAGGTAATTTTAGACTTATTGATACTTAATTGGAAAGTAGTAGAATAAAATAATAAAAATAAAAAATAGGGAAAACTGTTATGTGCCATGTCACTAGGCATTGTAGGTGACACGGCGCCAGACAAAATTTTTTTTTAGGAAGGTTTAAAATGCCTAAGAATCATATTAAAAAAATGTAAAAAGATGATATTTATAAAGATGTACAGATATATTTCATTAATGTATCGATACATATCATCATGTTTTGCTCTTTCGAGGAACCATGGGAGGAACACAGATTTGTTCCTTACCATTCTCGACTAAAGTGAAGGGTCCAGAGAGTCAAAGGTGTGAAAATTTTGTATTTTTGCATACAAGTCTTGATACACAGTCGCTAGGTATTAATACAATGTTCCACATCATTAAAATTCCAAAATTTTGCTATTTGTATCAATATAAAAGGGTAGGTATTGATACTTATGGGTGAAAGATCAATAAAAGAGCATTTTTACCAATACAAGATTATGTATAGCTTAAATCATGATTTTAGCCAAAATGTATCGATATCCAAATGAAAGTATTGACATAGCTCCTTGTGGCATCAATATAAGTCATTAGTATCAATACTTTTAGGAAATTTTCTCTTAGTATCGATACATTCCATCAAGTTTAGTTACTAAAAGGCAAAATTTGTACTAAGTATCGATACAATGCTGATTGTCTTCAGTTTGGAAAGCAAATTTGTTCTTGGTGTTGATACGAAGCAGTTTGTATCGATACATAAGGCTATTTTGGCCTATTCGAGACATTTTTCTCCCTTTGTACCATGACATTAGCTTTATTAGCTTTGAATTGATCTCGGTTTTGATATAATAAAAACTTAAGTTTAATTAGCTTTTAGTTAAATGTTTCCAAGTTAATATTTTCAACTCAGTATTCTTCCTTAAATTGTTTAAGACTTTATATTTTCTAGAGTCAAATGTATATTGATACTCAAAATATGTTTGACACTTGTTATAGTAAGTTCTAAGTGAAGAAAATTTATTTTATAAGGTTTTTTTTTTTAATGTATGTATCGATCTAATGCATGTTAGTATTGAGACTAAGCTTAAACATTCCAAAAGTATTAGTAAAAACCTTCAAGTATCAATACAATGTGATGAGTATTGATGCACAGTATTCAAATATTGATATAATGCTTAGTAGTAGCTAAGGTTTGCATAAAGCCTCATTTGTATTGATACAAACCATTCCAGTATCATTGCAATAGGTTAAATCTTGATACAAAAGGTTTTATGCATCAACACCATAGCATAGTCTCAATACAAACATTCTCTATATTAATACTAGCCTTCAAAATTGCTAGATCTTGAGATCTGCATCCATATATCAATACCATGCAATATAATAGGCAAAAACTCCTATCCTGTATCGATACTGCATGTTTAAATAAAGATTAGAGGGACGTATTTCAATGCTAACTTGAATTTTTGAATATCTAACAGGTATATCACTTAGTTAAAGACTAATAACGGCCATATTGAAGATAAAGGCTATAAGTAAGCCTCTCTTACACCTTCATAGGCAAAGAATCAAGAATAGAAATTGCATATTGCAATATCATTCATCTTTCCAAGTTTTTATAGTTCTTTTATTGTATAGGATTAATTCTCCCTATTATTCACTGTATAGGATTAATTCTCCCTATTATTCATTGTATTCTTTGTATTATATTTGTAAACATCCATCTTAGAGCTAAAACCTCTAAACACCAAACCTTTCTAAAGGTCTTATTTGTTTACACTTAAAAACCTTTATAAA
Organism: Adansonia madagascariensis; assembly: GCA_038381835.1. Classification (NCBI taxonomy): domain Eukaryota; kingdom Viridiplantae; phylum Streptophyta; class Magnoliopsida; order Malvales; family Malvaceae; genus Adansonia; species Adansonia madagascariensis. Next base: position 57,123 of record JBBYHL010438041.1, read on the forward strand.
AAAAGTGGTTAGTACCTTAGCCATTAAAAGGTAGAGAGGTTCTTATCTTAGCCTTGAAAGATAGAGAGGTTGCTATCTTATCCTAGAAAGATAGAAAGGTTACTATCTCAGCCTTGAAAGATAAAGAGGTTTCTACTTAGCCTATAAAAGTAGGGAGAAGGGTTCTGTCTCAGTCATAAAAGATAGAGGGTTTTATCTTATCCATAAAAGATAGGAAAGAGGTTTCTATCTTGTCCTTAAAAGATAAGGAATTATAAAGGTTGTACCTTATCCTTGAAAGGTAGACAATTTAAGATAATGAATTGGAAAACTCCTCGACAATTAAGGCTAAGGGAGAAGACAAAGGCAAGTGAGGTCAAACCTCAATAAATCATCATGTTTGCTTCTTTATCCCATGCTCATTTATCTTGTTTATTTCACTAGTTTACAACTTTAAGGTATTCATTGTTGAGATTTCTTAACTTACATATTTAAAGTTTTAATTTTGAAAAGTTTTTGAGAAATCAATTTACTCCCCCTCTTGATTTTCATCAACATATTTAAGTTCTAACAATTGGTATTAGAGATTGTGTCTCATTCTTATAGGCTTAATATCCTTGAATAAAGATTTGCAAAAGACTAAGCAAATGGCTAGTGGTGGTAATTTCAAAATAGGGCTTGAATGACATTTAATCATGAGGTTTCCTCACTTCAGTGGAGAAGTTTATGTATATTAGAAGACAAGGATAAGGTTATTTGTCTAAGCTAATGATTATTAGGTGTGGAAGATTATCAACCACCCCCATGAAAGTAGTAGGAGCTAAAAAAGCCCCTAAGGAAAAAAGTGAATAGGATAAAAGAGCACCAAAATAGCTCAACTCAATGCCAAGTCTACACACTCTTTTTTATGCATTAAGGCTAAATGAGTACAACCAGGTATCTTTATGTGATAGCACCAAAAAGATATAGGACAAATTAGCTACCACACATTAAGAAACTAATCAAGTCAAAAAATTAAAGATAAGTATGCTCACAGTTAATTATGCAATGTTCATGATGAAATAAGAGGAGAGCATTAAAGAGATGTCCGATCAATTCATAAACATTGTTAACGACTTAAAAGATCTTGAGAAGACATGACGTAACAAAGAGATAGTCAAGAAAATGCTTAATAGCCTTTCTAAGTCATGGTAAACTAAGGTGACTGCAATTTAAAAGTTAAAAGACCTTAACCTTCTTGCTTTAGATAAACTCATCGGATCACCCTTCATCTATGAAATGAAGATAATTCATGGAAATGAGCAACCATGGAAAGTAGGATTTGCATTAAAGGCTTTCATAAGTAAGGAAAAAAAGGATAAAAAAGATGAAGAAAATGATGAAGATGAAGAGATGATCATTATTGCCAAAAAGTTCAAAAGGTTCATCAAAATGAACAAAGGAAAATCATCTCAAAAGAGCAAGGTTGCAAAAGTGATGTGCTATGATTACAACAATTCAAGCCATGTAAAGTACGATTGCCCTTTGTTAAAGAAGAATAAAGCATTTATAGCCCCTTACGTGATAGCAACATTTTTTATAATGAAGAATCCGATGATGAAGACTCAGATAATGAAATGCCTTACATTTGTTTCATGGCCTTCTATGAGCTAGAGGTAACCTCAAACTCTTGTAATTTAAATTCATACACATTTGATGAACTTGTAATGGAGTTTGAGAAAATGAACTCAAAACATAAAAAATGGTTTCTAAGTTGGAAATTCAAAATGTTTTACTTTTGAAATAAAAAAATTGACTTCAAAAATAGAAATAAGGATTTAAAAATGATTTTAATAATTACAAGTTAAAAATTAAAATTTTGGAAAAAGTCAATTTTGATTTTAAAAAATTGAAAACTTGAAACAAGAAAATAATATTATTTTAGACAAATCCTTTCAAAATAGTGTGACCAAATGTGATTATTGCAAATCCCATGGTTATAATCACATACTTGTCAAATTAAGAAAAAGACAAAACTTAAAGTTAGGTAAGTGTGGTTGCTAAGGGAACAAGGGACCTTGTAATTAACCTTCAAGGAACCAAGTCTATTTTGGTGCCCAAATACAAGTAAAAGTCTCTTATAGGTATGTTGGAACAATGAACACAATAATAAAAATGGATGCTCTAAGCATAGAAGGAAGTATGATGGGTAACTTTTGAACATTAAGTTTTTATTGTTTTAATGAAAAATGATTTTTATGCAAAATGATTTTATGGAAAACACATATCTTGCATCTTGAATATGTATG
>JBBYHL010438082.1:0-18180 GCA_038381835.1 Adansonia madagascariensis
TCCTCCATCCTTAGGCCTTAGCTCCACGAATTGATTTTTGTCATCGGTCATGTGTCTTGAGCATCCACTATCAAGGTTCCAAGAATTTTCCTTTTTTAAATTTTCCTTGAAGTAATGCTCTTCCTCCTACAACCATAAAATAATCTTTTCTTTTTAGGTACCCAAATTTTCTTGGGTCATTGAGTATTAGTGTTCAAAATTTTTATGCCTTTTGAAATCCAGTTTAATTTGATAGCTCTATCTTGAGATGTGCCAACACCTTTAGGGACTCATATTCTTTTAATAAGCTTGCCTCTATAAGTGATAGTTTTTAAGGAACATGTATGGAATGCGTGACCAAGTTTATGGCAATTGGTACATATGCTAGATGCATCAAATGATTTATTTTGTGTTATAAAGAAGTTCTTGAAATGAGTTTCTTTTTCAATTCTATTATATCCCAAACCATCTTTATCAAAGAATACGCTTTATGTTTCTAGCATGTTATCCAATTTTTGTTGTGCCCTATAAAACCTTGTAAATAAGTTATGCAAGTTTGTGTTCTTCTTGGTTAAATCATCAATATTGACTTGTAATTTATCTACTCTCTTCTTAAGATCATCATTTGTCATGCTTAGTGTTTCATTTTCTTCCTTAAGTTTAGAAATCATTTTCTTGTATTTTAAATTCATAACTTTAAATTCTAATGCTAATTCATTAAATGCATCTTGTAATTTATCAAATGAGTAAGTATTAGCATTAAAAGATACCTTGGGCTCATCATAAGCCATGAGACAGATTGGCCACTTCCTCATCATCATTATCAGATGTGTCACTATCACTCAATGTAGCCACCATTGCTTTTTTCTTTTGCTTTTTTGGGTTTGATTTCTTCCACATTGGACATTTAAATTTGATATGTCCCAGTTTCTTGCACTCATAGCAAATAATTTATTCTTTCTCTTTCTTGCTTGAGTCTCCCTTCATCATTTCTTTTCTAAGAGGTCTTCTTGCTTTTTGTTGAATCTTTTTGTGAACATGGCCATTTCTTCATCTTTCTTAACCTCTTCATCATCATCACTAGGAGTGGTTATTTTAAAGGCAACACTTGCCTTCTTTGATGGTTCTTGTCCATGCTTGATCTTCATTTCATTGGTTAGAAGAGAATCTATGAGTTCATCCAAAGAGAGTGTGTTAGGATCTTTGGATTCTTCAATTGCTGTCACTTTTGCTTCCCAAGACTTGGGAAGACTATTAAGTAGCTTCTTTACCATCATTTTATTTGGATAGGCTTTTTTGAGTACCTTAACCCGTTGATAATGTTCGTAAACCTATCTGACATTTCTTTGATGGTTTCATTTGTCTGCATCTTGAACAATTCATAGTCAGGTGTAAGCATGCTTATTTTGGATTCCTTGACTTGATTTGTTCCTTCATGTGTGGTTGCTGACTTATCCCACACTTGCTTGGCATTATCACATTGTGAGATTCTATTGTACTTATTCAGACCAAGAGCATAAAATAATGTGTGCATGGCCTTGGCATTTAACTGTGCCATTTTGGTGTCTTGTTCATCCCATTTTTCTTTTTCCTTTGGCACAACACAATCTTCGACTTTTTTCTTTGGGATGAGTGGTCCATTGACAATGATCTTCCATATTTCATAATCATTTGCTTGGATAAAGAGCTTCATCCTTGTCTTCCAATATGAGTAGTTGTCACCATTGAAGAGTGAAGGTCTCATGATGGAATGCCCTTCAAGTCCTATAGCATTTGCATTTGTCTCAAATGCCATGAGACAAACTTCATCTTGGCTTTTCAACTCTTGTGGTCTTCTTGAGGCTTTGATTACAATGTTTGCATTCTTCATTTTTTAGCTATCAAGGATCTTTTCTCAAGGTTGTGAGACCTATAATAGAGACCAAAGCTCTAACACCAATTGTTACCTTCAAATGAAAGATTGAACCAAGAGGGGGATGAATTGGTTCAATAAAAAATTGATCAATTTGAAGTAAATTGAAAATTAAAAATAAGATAAGGAAGAGAAAAACCAACAATCAATGTATAGAGGTTTGGTCCTTTAATTCAGCACCTACGTCCTCTCTTCTTAGTACTTTCTTACTAAGGTGATTCCCACAATTCACTAAGCAAATTGTTACCTTTAAGGCTAAGGTATAACCTTACACTACTATCTTTTAAGGCTTAGATAGAACCTTCCAATTCCTTTGAGAATTTTACCCTAAACTCTTAAATATTTTCACTCATTTTCACACAACTCATTTTGTAATATGAATAAAGTGTTTTGGAAACAAATTGAACCTCTAGTAGGTAGATGTTTGCTAGAATTTAAGTACAAGATGAATAAGATACAAATAGGCTTGAAGAATATAAATTTGATACAAGTACAAATAAAAAATTTGAAGATTTTGAGCTTTTGTTGTTTAATGATTCAATGAAAATTTTTCTCTCTTCTTCTTCAGCTGTTTGGAACCTCCATTTATAGCCGAAAATTGATTCATAGACATTGGGCATTTAATGTGGTGGTTGGGGAGCCATTATAGCCTTCATAAGTGCTTGTTTTCGTTCAGTCTCGCGCTATAGTATTGATACAAAAATCAAAAAGTGACTGTTATAGCTTATTGTATTGATACAGAGATCTTAGTATCGATACTAAGCAAGCTATATCGATACAGATACTATTGTATCGATACATTTGAGGGTTTCAACCAAACCTTGGCTATTGCCATGCCTTGTATCGATACACATGGGGTGAGTATCGATACTAAGCAGGTTGTATCGATAAATACTCATTTATATTGATACATTTGGAGGTTTCAGCCAAACCTTGGCTACTGCCAAGCCTTATGTCGATACTCATGAGGTGAGTATCGATACTAAGCAGACTGTATCGACACATATGAGAGTTTTTAAGCATAGTATCGATACCTTTGTTCTTTGTATCGATACCAACCTTAAAAAGCATTTGTGAAATGATTTTTGTTGACTCAAACAACTCTTAAAAATTATTCTAAGTATAAATATATGTTTTAGAGCATATAATTTTTGACAAATTACAAAGTTAGTATTTTTCAAAATACTTTTCAATTTAAACACAAATACCAAGTTGAGTATTAATTTAACTTGAGTTGTTTGTTTTATCAAAACCGAAATCAAGGTTAACAATATAAATTTATTTTTCTCTCTAATTTTGGTCGATTCTACCATCTTTTTTCTCCTTTAATTTTTTCAAACTCTCTTTTTTTTTCTCTTTTATCACTTTTTTTTTCATTCTTCTTTTGTAACCTCACTTGATCCTTATATACTTGTTGTGATGACAAAGGTACAATAGTGATAGGCCATTGGTTAAGTACAAAAGGAGTATTTATTTGTAAAACCATCATGCTTCACAAACCTATCAAATTGCCCTGGACGCCCTAGTAATGAGTTTCCAGCTTGCATTGTCACTACATCACACAACACTTTATCTTTATATTTACCTATCCGAAATACAACTAACACCTATCTGTTTACTCTTATCTCACTACTATCATTTAACCATTGCAACTTGTACGGTTGATGGTGCTTCTTCATCGGCAATCCTAATTTTCCCCCATTGTTCTGCTTGCAACATAAGTACAACTACCTTCATCAATAATCACACTACATAATTTGTCTTTAATATGGTACCTAGTATGAAAGATGTTTTCTCGCCACACTTCTTTAACATTTTTTTTGCAAGCTCATTGCTCTCCTGACTACTAATGTTAATACATCAGATGCTAAACACTTTTCCTCAAAAATGTTCTCCAATGATGGCATGTCGTTGGTGCCAGAGTCATCATCTTTGGTCACAATCTCTCACCATTGTCTTATATCACAATAACCCATCTGTTTGGACATTAACTGGCTATGTGTCCTTTGCTTTGGCATTTAAAACATTTAATGCCACAATTCTTAGAGGTAGAAGTATCGGTTCTACATCTTAGACATCGAGTGTTTCAACGAAGGAAAACAAGCCACAAATGTCCTCAACTTCACATAATGATGCATCTCTACCTTATCATGGATCTCTCGATTTAATCCAAGTAAAAATGTAGCCATTTTAGCCTCTCTATCTTCCTCTATATTAGCTTAGATTAGCAATCTCCATCTCCTTATAATAATCCTCTATGCTTTAGTTTCCTTGTCTAAGACCTTATAGCTTCTTATGTAATTCTAGGTAGTAGTAACTTGGAATAACTACTTTCTCATCACTATTTTCATCTCTTCCTATGTCTCTATTGGATACTCTCTCTTCCACATCCTGTTTAAACAAACTGATCTGACTAAGTATTAGCGTAATCAAAAAATTTATTTAACCCTTTTATTTTGAAATAATTATCAGTCAAATATGAATTCCATCTTCTTCTCCCACTTAAGACATACTTAAGGATCAGATTTACCTTAGAATGGCAGAATCTTCATTTTAGTACTCTCCAAGTTATTATCTTCTTGATTCTTAGCTTTTTTAAACCACCCATCATACCTCCTATTATTAACAATCGAATTTTGATCATCTTCTTCACCAAAACTAACCCTATAATACTCTTCATCTTTAACCCTTGATTCCCTTGGTTGAACTCTTTCCCTCTTATGTACATTAGAAGTGTTTTGTGGTTGCTCCACATGTGCATTCTCCATCTAATCTATTTGTTCATGAGCCTACTCTAATTCCAACATCATTACACGTCTCATTTTATCCATCATGGCCTCTATAAACAATATCAGATCAGCCATTCTCTTAGCACCTTCAGCAATGCTCTTAGTATTGTTATGGGACATGATTTTTGTAAAAGAATAGTTAAAAAAGGACTTCACAATTCTCTACCTTACATGTTCACACTCAAGAATGTGAATCACTTTTCTTTCGTGTTTCACTCAAAAAAATATAAGATCTTTATCCCTCTAATGTTGTCGTCACTTTTGCTTTTTCCATTTAATCTTTCAGTTTTTTCAAACTAAACAAATAATGATAAAAGTTTCCAGCAACAACTCACTAAAATCTCATCAAAGTGATATAAGGCTAGAAACAAAGCTACGTTACGGATTTAGAAGTTTTACTTTTGCACAAGAATTTAGTTTTGTACCCATGAATTTTGGAATACTATGAAAATCTTAGAATTTGACACACAAACATAAGGGTGTTGATGACTAAGTGGAATTTGAAAATTTTCTCTTTTCTTTTGATTTTTTTTGCAGAATTAAGAACTGAAATAACAAGAAAAAAAAGATAAAAAATTAATAGAAAGGAAAATTCATCCAATTAAAGTTTAGAAAGGGATTGGGGAGCTAGGCTGAAAACAAAGAACAAAAATAGGCTAAAAAAAGGATAGGCGAAACCTAAGTCTAGAACCTTGGCTTTGATGCCAAATCCATAAAAAATAATGATACCCAAAACTCAAGTAGGAATCTAAGATCATTTTATGATTAGATCCGAATGAAAAGACTGTGACCCAATACCTAGATGGAGTTAAGAACCTTGTTATGGTGAAAATGCTATAATCAATAATGAAAGGATTAATTGATAAGTCAAAGTTGAATGACATGAAAAATTTTTGATAAGTTTGAATAGTTCTTCAAAGAACCAAAGAGAAAAAAAGAACTCACAATTTTTTGAATGATGATTTTCTTTTTCTTTCTCCATAAACACCTATTTATAGGTTAGATTATTACAAAAAGTTCCTAATATAGCTTAAAGAGATAATTAGCCCATTAAATGGCTGTTCACATGTCTAAAAAGAAATAATCAACCTTCTAAATGGATGTTCCCATACCTAAAAACAACAAAGAAAATAATTAACCTATTAAATGGCTGTTTACAAACCTAAAATAGAAAAAGAAATAATCTGCCTATTAAATGGCTATTCACACATCTAAAATATAGAAGGAAAGGTTGACAAGCCTAGACAAATATAAAGGAAAGCAAATAACTTTGTCATGTAAGCCTTTTAATTAGTCCTAAAAATACCCTTAAACATGCCAATTTTTATTTGCTAAAATTGAGCTTAGCTTTCACCAAATTCTTCTAGAATTTAAATCATGTTGATGCATCTAGACCATGCTCAATGGGCCTTCATGCATTTGCTTGAGTCCAAACTTCTTGAGTCAGCTCATTGAGTGCATCTTTGAACTTTTTTGCTCGTGCTCTTATAACTGAACCAATTGCAACTTGAATTGGATCCCTTAAAGTCATGCCATGATATGCATCATAAGTCTAAACTAGCACTTCATGTGGTCTATATAAGCTAAAATATTCTCCTCTTTCTTCAATTTTTCAAATTTTGTTTTTTCTCTAGGTCTTAAGTTCTTTAACCTCTCTATTGAATTTCCAAGAACCCTAAGAACATTTAAAGTATAACCTAGAAACTAGCTAATGACTGCTGCTACTTATAGCATTGATGGTGTGACCACTGCTAGTGAATCTAGGATTTAACCAAAGTAAACCAGAATCATCCTCTTGACGTCTTAAATTATTAAACTAAGTCAGATTCTTCACTTGTCCCTCAAATTTCAAAATAATTTTAAAACCCATAACATTTCTCCTTTTTTATCTATTTCGGTGATTATTGGATGGCTACCAAAGCTTGATAGAACCCTTCTCTAATCTTTCCCTAAATTTTCATTGTTACGATTCTCGAAATAACCCTAAAAACCTAAGAACCCAAAAGTCTCAAACCTAACCTTTCCAAAAAATTTTCTGAATTTATTTGCTGTCATGATTTTTTTGTGTGTTCATCTCTTTTATGTTGTGTTTTATTTTTGTGTTTTGTGATTGCTTCATATTTGTGGAGGATTCTAATGATTTTTTTTATTTTGGCTTGATTTTTTTCATATTTTATCATCATTCTTAAACGTTAAACTTGATTTAATCTATTATTTTTCAAATTAAAGATTAGGGTTAATTTGGATTTAGGTTTATGCCCTAAATTAGGGTTTGATTTCATTTGAGGATATAGAAGAAAAAAAGTAGGTTAAAAGATACAATAACATAAAATAAATGAATAAAGAAAGAAAAGTGAAAATGACAAAAAATAAGATGAAAAATGGGCTTATTAGGGCCAAAACTTCAAAGCTGGACATTGGACCTTAAAATAACATAAGCCTCTAGCATTTCAAGTGAAAACCTAATTAATAATTCAAATAGGCTTTAGGTAAAAACATGGGTGTTTATAGTTGCTTTTTTATTTTTTGCACACTTGCTGAAAAATAATAAGTTTACAAAGGCTTAGACACTATTGCACTAGCTTAAATTGGAAGTAAATAATACATAAACCTTAAAGATCTTAACCTTGAGGGAGGTTTAACCAACAAAATTTATTTGTTAAAAAACATTTAAAACTAAAAGAAAGTTTAGAAACATATTAAGTGAGACTTTAAAATAACCCTAGGAAGAGTTTTAAAAATGTGTTTAAGGCAAGCTTTGAAAATAGAAAAAAATTCCTTGAAAAATGTTTTGAAACATCTTTGTAAGAAGCCTTAATGTTAGCTCAAAGAAAAGATTGAATCAAGAGGGGGTGAATTGGTTCTACAAGAAGTTGATCACAAATTTATCTTTTATAAAAGTTTGAAAATAAACTGAAAGTAAATAGGAGTTAAGGATAAGAAGAACAAATAATCAATATATATAGGTTTGGTCCTTGAATTCAGTACCTATGTCCTTTCTTCTTGGCACTTTCTTACCAAGGTGATTCTCACAATTCACAAATGAAATTGTTACCTTTAAAGCTAAGGTATAACCTTACAACTCTATCTTTTAAGACTTAGATAGAGCCTTTCAATCCCCTTAAGAATTTTACCCCAAATTCTTAAGTATTTTCACTCACTTTCACATAACCCTCTTTGTGATGTGAATAAAGCATTTGCAAACAATTTAAACCTCTAGTAGGTGGGTGTTTGCTGGAATTTAAGTACAAAGTGAATGAGATACAAACATTATATCGGGTTTACTTACGATAAGATATAGCAATGAGCCTATCATAGACCTATAAAGTTTAGAGTCAACACATTTACCTCCTTCATCCATCTCAAGCTTTGTTGAAGTACTCATAGGTGTGGAACAAGGCTTTACTTCATCCATTTTGAACCTCTTGAGTAATTCCTTGGTATACTTTGCTTGATCGATGAAGATGCCATCTTTTGTTTGTTTGACTTGCAGTCCCAAAAAAAATGTTAATTCTACCATCATGCTTATCTCAAATTCTTGACACAAAGAGATTTATTAGTAGCACCAAAAATAATGTCATCAACATAAACTTAAACTAATAGAATTTCTTTGCCTTTAACTTTAATAAAAAGAGTTTTGTCAACATTACCTCTATTAAAACCTTTTTTAATTAAAAGTTTTGAAAGCCTTTCACACCATGCCCTAGGTGCTTGCTTTAAACCATACAAGGCTTTCGAAAGTTTAAAAACACAGGATAATGAGGATTTTCAAAACTGAGAGTTTGCTCAACGTAAACTTTCTCATTAATAAAACCATTTAAAAAAGCACTTTTGATATCCATTTGAAACAACTTAAAATTATTAAAGATACAAATGCTAATAGGATTCTAATGGCCTCTAGTCTAGCTACAGAGGCATAAGTCTCATAATAATCAATTCCTTCTTCATGACTATATCCCTTAGCTACTAATCTAGCCTTATTTCTAACTATGGTTCCATGCTCATCATGTTTGTTCCTAAAAACCCATTTAGAACCTATGATGGGATAATCATGAGGTCTTTCCATTAAATTCTAAACTTTGCTCCTTTCAAATTGAATTAAATCCTTTTGCATGGCCATAATCCAACTATCACCCTTTAAAGCATTTTCTAAATTCTTAGGTTCAATTTGTGAAAAAAAAAGCTACATAAGTGCATGCATTTCTAAAAGATGATCTAGTTCTTACCCCTTGACTAGGATCACCAATTATCTCATATTCTTTGATATAAGTTAACTCTCTATGATGATTTCTTTCTTTTTCTACTTGAGTTGGCTTATGTAGTTCTTCTTCCTTTTAAGCTTCTTGATCTTGTATTATTTGTTCTTGCTCTTTATGTGATGTTTGTTCTTGGTAAACTCTACATCATCACTATCAAGAGATACCTTCCTCAAAGTTGAGTTAGCTTCATCAAATATAACATGTATGGACTCTTCAATGACCAAAGTTCTCTTATTGAACACTTTATAAGCTTTGGAATTTGTAGAATAGCCAAGAAAAATTCCTTCATCACTTTTAGCATCAAATTTACCAAGATTATCCTTTCCATTATTTAGCGCAAACATTTGCATCCAAAAGGATGAAAATAGCTAATGTTAGGGTTTCTTTCTTTAAAAGGTTTATATGGAGTTTTCTTTAAAATTGGCCTAACCATAGCTCTATTTATAATATAGCAAGAAGTGTTAATGGCTTCCATCCAAAAATACCTTAGTAAATTATTTTCACAAAGCATGGTTCTAGCCATTTCTTCCAAGGTTTTATTTTTGCTTTCAATAACTCCATTTTGTTAAAGAGTTTTAGGAGCCGAGAAATTATGGCTAATGCCATTTTCATTAACAAATTTGTTAAAACCAAGATTTTCAAATTCTTTTCCATGATCACTTCTTACACTGAAACTAGAATAACCTTTTTCATCTTGGATAATTTTGCAAAAAGCAATGAATTTTTTTAAGGCTTTATCTTTAGAGCTTAAGAAGAGAACCCAAGTAAATTTAGAGTAATCATCCACAACAACAAAGCCATATTGTTTACCACCTAAGCTTAATGTCCTAGTGGGAAAAAAAGATCAATATGAATAAGTTGCAATACTCTAGTAGTTGAAATAATGTTAATTGGTTTGAATGAAACTCTTCTATGTTTTCTTTGAACACATGCATCACATATTCTATCATTATCAAAATTTCATCTTTGGCAATCCAACAATAAGGTCTTTCGTAGATAATTTCAAAATTACATTCAAACTAGCATGTCCTAATCTTCTATGCCACAACCAAGACAAGTCATCATTATTAGCAACAAAGCAAACATTTTACGAAGACAAGTTATCTAGATGCACAACATAAACATTTCCTTCTCTATGTCCTATAAAAACAAATTTATTTGACTTAATATCAACAACTTGATAATTCATTGACTCAAAAATCACTTTCATGCCTTTATCACATAATTGACTAATACTAAAGAGGTTTTGTTTGATACCTTTGACAAAGAGAACATTTTCAATGTTGGATGAAGAATTGTTACCTATGGTTCCAACACCTTTAATTTGTCCTTTTGAGTTATCACCAAAAGTAACACTTCTTATATCCTTATGCCTTAGTTTTATGAATTGACTTTTGTCACTGGTCATGTGTCTTGAACATCCACTATCAAGGTACCAAGAATTCTTCCTCGTTGAATTTGCCTTGAAGCAATGCTCTTCCTCTTACAAACACAAAGTCATGTTTTCTTTTTAGGTACCAAAATTTTTTTGGGTCCTTGAGTTTTAGTGTTCATAATTCTTGTGCCTTTTGGAATCCATTTCATTTTGGTAGCCTCATCTTGAGATGTGCCAACACCTTTAAGAATCCATACCCTCCTAATAAGCTTGCCTCTATAAGTAATAGTCTTTAAAGAACAAGTGTGAAATGCATGACCAAGTTTATGGCAATGAGTACATATGCTAGATGCATCAAATGATGTGTTTTGTGTCACAACAAATTCTTAAAGTGAGTTTCTTTTTCAATTTTATTATAGCCCAAACCATCGTTATCAAATAATGCTCTTTGTGTTTTTAGCATATCATTCAATTTTTATTGTGCCATATAAAACCTTGTGAATGAGTTATGCAAGTTTGTATTTTTCTTGGTTAGATCATCAATATTAACTTGTCACTCATCTACTTTCTTTTTAAGATTATTATTTGTCGTGCTTAATGATTCGTTTTCTTCCTTAAGTTTAGAAATCATTTTTTTATATTTTAACTTCATAGTTTTAAATTCTAATGTTAACGCATCAAATGCATCTTGGCCATTTGCTCATCATCCTTATAAGATGTGTCACTATCACTCCATATGGCCACCATAGCCTTTTTCTTTTATTTCTTCAAGTTTGGCTTCTTCCACATTGGATATTCAAATCTGATATGTCTCGGTTTCTTGTATTCATAGCAAATGATTTTTTCCTTCTCTTTCTTGCTTGATTCTCTCTTTATCATTTCTCTTCTAGGAGGTCTTCTTCCCTTGTTCATTCTTATGAACTTGTTAAATCTGGCCATCTCTTTATTTTCCTCAACCTCATCATCATCATCATCACTATGAGTGGTTAATTTAAAGGCAACACTTGCCTTCTTTGGTGGCTCTTGATCGTGCTTAATCTTCATCTCATAAGTTAGAAGAGAATGTACAAGTTCATCCAAGGAAAGTGTATTGGGATCCTTGGATTCCTTAATTGCTGTCACTTTTGCTTCCAAAGACTTAAGAAGACTATTGAGTAGCTTCTTCACCATCTCTTTGTTTGGATAGGTTTTTCCAAATGCCTTCAACCCATTGATAATATCTGTGAACCTATCCAACCTTTTTTTGATAGTCTCATCAGCCTTGATCTTGAATAATTCATAGTCAAGTGAAAGCTTACTTATTTTGGATTCCTTGACTTGATTGGTTCCTTCATGAGTGGTTGCTAACTTGTCCCACACTTGTTTGGCATTGTCACAAGTGAGACTTTATTTTAGTCACTTGGACCAAGAGCATAAAATAGGGTGTGAATGGCCTTGGCATTTAATTATGCCGTTTTAGTATCTTGCTTATCCCATTCATCTTTTTCTTTTAGCACAACACAATCCCTAACTCTCTTCTTAGGGAAGAGTGGTCCATTATGATCTTCCATACTTCGTAGTCATTAGCTTAGATAAAAAGGCTCATCCTTGTCTTCCAATATGAGTAGTTCTCACCATTGAAAAGTGGAGGTCTCATGATGGAGTGGCCTTCAAGTTCCATAGCGTTTGTATTTGTTTCAAATGCCATAAGACAAACTTTATCTTAGCTTTTTAACTGTTGCAAGCTTCTTGAAGCTTTAAGCCTTATGTTTTTCATTCTCTATTTTTTAAGCTATCAAGGATCTTTTCTCAAGTTTGTGAAACCTACAATAGAAACCAAAACTTTGATGCCAATTATTAGCTCAAGGAAAATATTGAACCAAGAGCTAGTGAATTGGTTCTACAAGAAGTTGATCACAACTTTATCTTTTATAAAAGTTTGATAATAAATTGAAAGTAAAAAGGAGTTAAGGATAAGAAAAACAAACAATCAATAAATAGAGGTTCGATCCCTGAATTTGGCACCTATGTTCTCTTTTCTTGGTACTTTCTTGCCAAGGTGATTTCCACAATTCACTAGTGAAATTGTTACTTTTAAGGCTAAGGTATAACCTTACAACTCTATCTTTTAAGGCTTAGATTGAACTTTTCAATCCCCTTAAGAATTCTACCCCAAATTTTTAAGTATTTTCACTTACTTTCACATAACCCTCTTTGTAATGTGAATAAAGTATTTGCAAACAATATGAACCTCTAGTTGGTGGATGTTTGCTGGAATTTAAGTACAAAGAGGATGAGATACAAATAAATTTGATACAAGAAAACTAAAAAATTTGAAGATTTTAAGCTTTTATTGTTCAAAGCTTGATTGATCCTTTTATCTCTTACTTCTTTAGCTATTGGGAGCCTCTATTTATAGCTTGGAATTGATTTATAGGCGTTGGGCATTAAATAAGGCAGTTGGAGAGCCGTTGTAGCCTTCATAAATGCTTGTTTCTATTCAGACCCATGCTATTATATTGATACAACACCAATAGTATTGATACAAGAATTAAAAATGTGACTGTTACAGCCTGTTGTATCGATACAGAAGGTTGAGTATCGATACAAGTATCGATACCTGCCAAGTTGTATCGATACAGGCACACCTATATCGATAACCTTAGCTATTGCCAAGTAATGTATCGATACATATAAGGTGAGTATCGATACTCGCTACAATGTATCAATACGTGCTGATATGAATCGATACAATTAAGGGTTTTAAGCATAGTACTGATACATTTATGCATTGTGTCGATACATACCTTTAAAATCCTTTGTAAAATGATTTTTCTTCGCTTGATATTGACTCAAACATACCTAAAAAATATTCTAAATATAAATATGCATTCTGGAATATATATTTTTGAGAAAATATAAACTTAGTACTTTTTTCAAAATACTTTTCAATTTAACACAAGTACTAGGTTAGAAATAGTTGAGTACAAATTAATTTAGCTTAAGTTATTTGTTATATCAAAACCAAAATTAGTTTAAAGACAACACTTAAAAACATTCTTATGAGAGACTTTAAAATTAGACATCCTAATGAGAAGTTTTGAAAATGGACACTTCGTAAGAGGCTTTGAAAATAGATATCCTCATAAAAGGTTTTGAAAGCATCCTTATGAGAAGTTTTGAAAAAGCCCTCATGAGAGATTTTGAAAATATCCTCATGAGAGGCTTTGAACATCCTCGTGAGAGGTTTTGAGAATGAATATCCTTATGGAAGGCTTTGAAAACATCAAAGGCTTTGAAAAAGCCCTCATGAGAGACTTTAAAGACATTTCCATGAGAGGTTTTATAAAACTTTCATGAGAAGTTTTGAAAATATCCTTATGAAAGGCTTTGAACATCCTCATGAGAGGTTTTGAAAATGAATATCTTTATGGGAGGCTTTGAAAACATCATCATGAAATGCTTTGGAAATGGTCTTTATGAGATGTATGAAAGTGTCTTTAACAGAATCTAAAAACTTCCTTAAGAGAGGCAAAAAAATCATTGAGAGAAGTTTTGAAAATGTCTTTGAGGGAGGTTACAAACATCCTCAAGAAAAAAAATTCTTTGAGAAGGCTTTAAAAATGTCCTTAAGAAAGGCTAAAAAAACCATCCTTGATAAAGGCTTAGAAAATATCCTTAAGTGAGGCTAAAAACAATTTCATGGTAGGCTTTGAAAAAATCCTTAATAAAGGGTAAAAGTTGTCATCGAGAGAGGCGTGAAAATGTCTTGACATAAGCTAGAAACATCCTGAGAGAGGCTTTGAAAATTTCATTGAGAGAACCTAAAAAAGGTCATCGATTGAGATTTATAAATTGTCTAAAAACAACATAGTCTTTGAAAGTGTCCTCAAAAGGCTAAAAAATGTGCTTAAGAAAGGTTTTTAAATCTCATTTAATCTTTGAAAGACTTATGTTATAGAACTTAAAAATCTTATCTTGAACAATTTTCCTCAACCAAGGTTTAAATTTTTTCTTGAAAAAAATCATCCTCAAGTGAGGATTTGAAATTCTAAAAAAGTTCTCCTAAATAAATTTAAATCTTTTTAGGTTTGACCTTAACATTTATAAATTAAAACTAACTTTCTTATATGTTTAATGCATGCAACAAATGAGATGTTATGAACAATATGTAATTAGTTGGAGACCTGCACGATGCTGCAGCTATGTCTCTTTTCCTTCATTTAATAATTAAGAAGTTACATTATTTATTGTTCAATTTCAATTTGTAAGATTTTATGAATTTCAAAAAAAGTTTACAACAAGATTAATGCATATTTTTGTTAAGGAAGTTAAAGTTTGTAGTAGGATGAGTAGAGGAATATGATAAAATGTAAACATCATCTATTCAACATTGAAAGTAAAAAACGTTTGATTAATATGTAGAAATTATGTAAATAAAAATTCATATGTCATAAACAAACTTAATAATCTATTCATATGATTCACAGGAAAAAATAAATAAACAACCATTTTGTATTCACAAATTATTTTAAACAATGGTGACAAATATCTCTGTTTCATTGATATTCTTGAGATTCATTCATCTTCGAGTTTGAGATTGTTTTCCATAAAAAACATTTCTCAGCCTCTAGAGAATACCTTATTATATTTATTATAAACATATCTATTGTAATGTCCCTCTGATTGATGGGAGATGCACCCTACTTAAAAATAACCTCGATGGGGTTTTAGGCGTACAAAATGAGAAAAAAAAGTTTCTTTTATTTAGATCGAGGGATGGCCATCGGATGAATCATTCATCCAACTAACCTTTAATGGCCACAGCAAAGTGACCGAAAACTTGGAGTCGTCATCAACCATTTGAGCTTGGTATGAGCAAATACCCATTAAAATCGGTAATCCAAGCTGTGAAACTTGAAAGTCTGATTTTACAGTCTACTTATACCAAAGTTTGTTAGAAGGGTTTGGAAGTCGGTTATGCATGGGATTAGCACCCCTCACGACACCTTGAATTGGTACCATCTAGCCATAGGTTATCTTGATTTTGGTTTTCTTAGTTTTTTTAATAGTTCTTATTTGTGTACATCTTTCCTTACGATGCATTTTTGGAAGGCAAAAGATATAGATTTTAAAATAAATTTAAGTTTTTTTATGTAACCCAAGAAGATAGAGAAACATAGAGTTTTTGGTAAAATGATTTCTAGATTTTAATTTGAAAATGATATTGCATGTTGAACATTGGAAGGATACCGACAAGGAGCATTGCCTTGATAATTTTTAGGAAATTCAAAATTTTTAAAGTATGTATGCAAGGTTGTCACCAAGAAAGGACACTTGTTAGTAAGACATAAATAAACATAATAAATATTGTGAAAAAATAAAACACATAAAGAAAAGAAAGTATGGGTCTGTCAAAATGTATTTCATAATTGTATTATCTAGAAATAATCGAATCAACAATTTTGAGACATGTTTGGACTAATTGGTTACTTAAGGCAAGAAAAGTCGATCTTAGTTTAAAATTTAAGGAGACACAATAGAGAGAAAATTCAAATTTTAGGTGAAAATTTTTAAAAGTCGAGGTTAAAAACCCACATTGATGAAAAATTAGTAATTTTTGGAAAATAAAATTTTTGTGGGTAATTTTGATAAAAGGGTGAATTTTTAATTTAAAATCAAAAAATTGGTAAGTGGGTTGAATTTATTTTTTTGAAAATGTTTTGGCCTAGACTGAGCATAGTGGGGCCCATATATGACTCGAAAATTCCTTGTTATTAATAGGGCTAATCTCGAGGCATTTAAATGCCTTGGAAGGGTGATTAGAAAAATTACTTAAATCTAATTAAGACTAAAAAATAGGGATAGCTTTGCGCTATCCTTGTTGTCAAATTTATTTCAGGCTTGTATAGAGATCTTAAGAGTCAAATGAGATATCTTTGGAAAGGATCCTTGACAAGAATTAATATCAAAATCTTCAAAAATTTTTAAAAAATCTCCTTCTAAGAGAAAATAATTTTTAAGTTTGGACTTGGTTTAGCACTAATATAGCAAACTTAAAAAAAATCACCCTGAACTCATTCAGGCTTGTCAAGTCACAAATAATACCTTTTGAGAAATGGAAGTTCATTTAGTTTTCATAAAAATATTTAAAAATACAAAAAAAAAAATCATTTGGTAGGCCAAAAGTGGCTCGTATTGAAGTTTGATCTCCAGTCTTGAGGGTTCTAGATAGCATGTATTGGAAAAACTCATAACTCCCTTATTTGAGCTCATTTAGAGGCAAACAAGATATCCTTAAAATGGTAATTTGATGCCCTCCAAGATAAAAATATCATAAAAATCCATAAAAAATTATTTAAGGCTCAAAAATAAATTTTTTAAATAGGGAACAAGCTACTGTTAGTGTAAAATATGGATTATTTTTATTTTTTTAGCTATCGAAGGTCTATATCAAGGTGTTAGATATTCGAATATCTAACAATTAGGATCCATGATAGTGGAATCACATATTAATATAAAGTCTTAAGGAATTGGGTAAAAGAATGATCTATTAGCCATGCCATTTAACTGTTATCAAAAAGGCTCATGACATCAAGATATTTTGTCAAGCACATTGTAAATCAAATGTGATTAAGAGCTGAAAATAGATTTTGTTTGGCCATAAATCCAAACATAAATACTTGATTTTCATCCAAGATTAAAGTATTAATTCGTTAAAAAACATTAAACTAACATTAATCCTATTGATATATATTAATATTAGCCTACCTTTAGAAGGTTTTCAACATAGATTTTAGCACATGCAAAAGCACACAAAAGAGGTCGTTGTACAAACACATAATGAATTGAAACCATAGCAACAATGCCAAATATTAGCAAGCATCACAAATAACATCATCCAAGATCATTTTAATAAGCAAACATGATTAGATATGCAACGCATATTATGACAATGTTAAAACATGCTAGGATGAACAAATATAAGCATGAATAGAGCATTAAAATATAGCTAAACTCATGAAGAAAACAAATAGAGGCTATTTTGAAATTATTCAAAGAAAAATAAGAATTTTGGCCATTCAAATATCATCTAAGCATTATTAAGTAAATAACACGTCAAAACATCACAAAGCAATGCGTGAAGCCTAGTATTTGGGTCATGGAAACATAAAGGAGCATACTGAAATGACATAGGTGAAGATGGAAAAGGAAAGAACAGATCAAAAAGGTAAGAAATATGCCAAGAAAGTTTACAAAATTACCTTGCTTTTTGCTCCTCTCAGGATATAAGTCTTTGTCCTTTCTTTTTCTTCTTTTTCCCAAGTTTTTTCTTTTTCTTTCATTGGGTTTTGGTGGTTGATGAGTGAAGGGATTTTTTGGGCTGTAAAATGACGTGAATAATGTCTTTTAGTTAATAAAAAATGTGATTTTATAGCGCAAGGTTTTAGCCAACATAAAAAACTTAGTATGAGGTGTTTTGGTGTATTCTTTTATACCAAATAATGACTCAGTACCAAACCTTTGTGCTTTCAACATTTTATTGGCTAGTACACTTTTCTTTAGGGTCAAGAAACTATTATATTGGTTAAGATACATGAAAGTTCAAGATTGCCCATCATTTAATTAGATTTTGCCTTAAAATGTCCCATATTCCAAGCTTAATGGGCCTTTAAAAACTGCATAAAGCAAATCCAAGGTCCAAAAATAAATTTTGTAAAGCTTTTTCTAATTTTTAATGTTTTTTAAAACCAAAATCATGGCCGAATTGATGTTTTAAATCAATGGTGCATAGGGAAGAAATGCCATGAATTAAGCAAAAATGCCTTAATATATTGATATAATAAGGTATTTTGCTTGATTGCACTGATACCTGAGGGAAATATA
>JBBYHL010438110.1:1399-18176 GCA_038381835.1 Adansonia madagascariensis
ATTATCCCATTTGTTTGGACAATGTGATTACAAGTGTCATCCTTTCAAACTCCGGCCCCTGTAATTTAGTCTAGGCTAGAGTTGACTTAAAGTTTATAATTTGAAATTTGACTCAAATTTGTTTCACAATTATTTTTAAAAGTTTGGAGTTTGATTTGATATGAAATCAAATTATATGAGTTGTTTGATTAGTGATTCGTTTATTTACTAAGAAATGAACTAAATTTATATATTTAATTTGAAATTTAATTATTTATATTTAATTTTGAGTTTATATTAAAAATTTTTTTGTTATTAACTAAAAATAAAATTTTTTTATTAAACTCGTAATTCATTTAAATTAAAAATTAAAATATTCAAACTTGATTTACTCAATAATTTAAATTATTAAACCTCAAACTCATATAAAAAATAATCAATACAAATTTAAGCTTTTTTACCCAAAACTAAATAACTTACTTCTCTTTGTTTACACCTTAACCTTTCCCTTTTTTTTTTAATGTATGAAATACGAAATCTTTCTTTGTCTTTGTACGCAAAATTACTACCCAGAAAATAAATCCAAGCACAAGTGTTTTGTTTACACTTGGTAAGCGGCGTTACTGTCGGGAGCAGGGCACCGGCTTCGTGTCCTTTCTGTATTCGTTGCTTTAGACCCACACTGGCTGGCGGTGCCGCCGGCCCAAATTTCTTCTCTTTCTTGTCAGAGCCATCGGATTCCCGGTTACTTGAAAGACCTTGCCGATTCAAACAGCCCGGTGTTCCCTGACCCACGGTTTAGGCTTCGATTTTGGGTCCCTGAGATTTGAGCTGATCTTTTTGAAAGCAGCCGCTTTGGGATCAAGTTGCCTCGCTCGATTTTATACAGGGAAACAAAGTTTTTCAAAGTTTCATCAATCTTTTTTTTTTTAGTTTGTTGATTTGAAAATGAAATTATGGGCTTGAATCTATCGGATCATTCAATTTGTCCAAACTCATTCGGGCCTTTGTTTTAATTTATTTTTCTAATGAAAGGATTACGAATTCAAGAACTAAGAAAAAAACAGTTTGAAAGCTTATGTTCTTGTCGTGCGTCATGTTCTTAGAATACTGAAATTTACAATATCTAAAAAGGTTGTGTAATAATTTTATCATCCGTTCAGATGTATGCAACAAGAAGTATTCCTTGATAGAATCGGATTAGGTTATGGTTTCAAAAGTTTTGATTCGGATTGAATTTAGACTGTTTTGTAAGTTTATTTTATTATTTAAAAATATTTTTAAAAAATTATTTAATATTAACATTTATATAGTTATACCTAAATAGTTGAACAATGATTCAAGTCCGATAAGATCAGCTCAAATAAAAAAATTATTATGTTTAAGCTCAACCTTGAAAATTTTTTAAATCATTTTGGAAAAATAACTTTCCACCATGCATACCTCAAGAAAAAAAATGGTAATATTAAAATAAAAATGGTGAAATGGTGTATTTAACGATACATATATTTATATTTTGTTTGTATTATTTTGTATGATAAACGTATTTAAAATATTATATGTTTTTAAATTTATGAATATTAACATTTTTATTATACAATTTTTATACATGCATATATTAATATAATATTTTTATTATTTTTTTATCATATAATATTTTAATTATTTTTTTATATAGTATTTGTGCTTCAAATTGTGAGATCTACGGCGAGGTGCTTTTCATCTTATTCTTGTTCAACCTGGAAAACTCAAAGATGACAATAATTTTTAACTTTTAAAGCTTAGAAAGATCGACCTTCCCCACTCATCTTATTGATCTCAACATTCTTACTAGTTATGGTGCCATGGTTCCCATTTATATTTCAAACGATATTCTTTATGCTGAAAGCTGTACAAATATATCCCATCATCTTCCGATCTCCAGCGGCAGTTGTTGCCACCGCACTCGTTTTCGAGGAATTTGTCGTCCACCCAGAAGACGTCCAGGTACTTCTGGCCGGCGCGCCACCACATGTGGCAGGAGAACCGGGTCCTGGAGAAGAAATCGGTGCGAAACGTCCACTGAAACTCGCCGTGGACGGGGATGTGGCGGAGGCCGAGATCGTCGTCCTTGGATTTGCAGTGAGCTTCCAGGGTCTCGTTGGTGCTGAACCCGTTGATGACGTGAACGTGGCACCGGTTCACGATGGAATCGGTGAGGAGTGATTGAGCCATGCAAATGGTAAGAACGAGCAAGATCGTAACATTTGGGTTGGGATTCATATTTTTCTTTTTGCCGTAAAAAGGTTCTTATGATTTGGTTTTTGCCATCCATCCTTCCTCTTAAATAGCTGAAGGAGCCATGCACGCTTCTCTAGTTTGCGTTTTAACGACAACTAGACAAGTCTGCCTCGTTGATTACCATACTTAAAGTTCGTGGTGTCACTTTTAGAAATTGATCGTCACTTTCACGTACACCTATATTAGAAGTATAGCTCTATTTTGATATTCGTAAATTTCACACAAAGTTTTGACGTCAAAAGATATATCTTTTTTATTTAAATTAAAGATATCTACTTTAAAAATGTTCATTTACTTCTAAATTATATGTTTTATTATTTTTCATATATAATTTAAATACGAGCAACCCTAATTTTATCCATAAGTGAGTGATAAAATCTTTTAGTATTTTCGTTGTAAGACTTGTTAATCTGTATTATTTCAAATCGATTAAGTTTTAAGTTGTATATAATTTTACATTTAAAGTTGACTTATTAACTTATATTTAATTAATTTTAAGTTGAACACTTAATATTATACTCAAATCTAAATTTAATCATGCGAATTCTAGCGCGTCCATGTCCTTTGAGTGGCGAGCTGAGATGTTTGATAATCAAAACTCTTGTTGAAATGACAAAGAGATTAAAGAGTAGTGGAGTTTTAACTTTCAAAATGTGCTCCATGCTTAATAAATATTTAATGGAAGTTACAAAAGAGAACTGTACAACTAGCAAGAGTGGCATGAGTGTGTGAAATGCAAACTTCGTATTAGCCTTCACTGCAGTTATTTACAATTTGCCTAAACGTTCTGGGAAGCACCTTTTAGATTTGGTGATTCACGGTTTATATGGACGACTCGTTACAACCAGATAATGTCTGCAGGTCTTTTATAATATTGATTTGGACTATGGAGACCACTGGGTTGACTTCAACCCTAACTGACTTAACAGTGCTTTATACCCTTAAACTTCTCAAATAATAAATAAATTCTGTTAAAAAGTATTTTCTGCATTTATTTTGAGTGACGGTTATAATTTTGTGTATGTTGAGTGATTATTACTATTTATTGTAAATTGTTTTTTATTGCAATTAGACAGATAATTAACCCTAAATAGCATTCAAAGGATAGGTCCATATTTAAGAACCTTTATTACCTTCGGAATCATGAGGAAAGTGTACATTGAAGTAATTAGAGGATGCATTTAATGGGAATAAGTAGAGAAATCAGTTACTAAACTGAAAACGTAGAATGGTATGATACTCAAATTTTGAGGGGAAATTGAATTGAATGCAGACCTTTTTGAAGGAAAAAAAAAAACTATTTGAACCAGTACTTAGTTCAATGGTTTACGCAATCATTATTAAAAAGTAATATTCAATAGGTTTATATTCGAATCTTTATCTTTTGCGATCCCTTTTTTTTATTTTTAAATTACGATATCTTTTATACTAAAAAAAAGCTGTTTAAAGGTAATTGTAATCAACCTAAGTACTCAATACAAAAAATTTTCTTAAAGATTAATTATTTATCTCTAAGTCTATTTAAGAATTTATTTTTTTATATATATATTGAAGGTAATTTTTTTTTTAATTTCAAAACTTAAGAATATGTCAAATAATGTTTTATTTCTTTTTAATTTTTTTTAATTTTATTATATACAATAAGAGATATGTGTGTTTTTTTTTATTTGCTTGTAAAGTTTAAAAAGCCTCATAATGTTAAATGAGATAATTTATCTTTTATTAATATTATTTGGTATTGTTGACGGAAAATGGAGAAGAATAGTCTCGTGTAGAAAATGAGGAGATCTGTGAACAATTGAACTCTCGAGACTCACACAATCTCGTTTGATGATGTGGATCAATAAAACATTTTGAAATAATATTTAAGATAAAATATTCAATTAACGAAATTCAAAAGCCGAAATTTCACCTCCATCATCAATAGATTTGGCTATGACATTTATAACACGACTCAAATAGATTTGACCATCACCCACAAATACATTACCAATGTTATTTCATTCCAAATTTAAGGTATGCCTATTATACCCTATTATATTGCTCAATACAATCTTTACTACTTTATTATATTACCCAATACAATATTTACTTTGCTCAATACATTCACAAACGATATTACTAATTTCATCGGCTTGAATAGTTAACATGAGTATTTTTTTAATTAATTTTTTGAAAAAAATAATGTAAAAAAAAAATTAAAAAAAAAAACTAATTACTAAATTAATTTTATTCAATAATTAAAGTTGTAAAAATTGGATTACGCTTTTGAAATTAAAATTAAAAGTTCGAAACCTTTCTCAACACGATTAATTAAAAAGATGGGCCTTTTTATTACAACAAAGGAGGGATATTCGACAAATGACAACCCCTTTTCATATCAGTCAATGACTTGAAAGCTGCCATTAAAGCACAGTGGAATTTGCTTCCAACAATCTTCCCGGTTCCCATTTGTGACGAAATTCATCGTAGTTTTCGGGGATGTTCTTCAAGTAAATCCCATCATCTTTAGCGATCCAAATGCAGTTCTTCCAATTGCATCGGTAAAAAAGATCGTCGTTGATCCAAAACACGTCGAAAGTTGCATGAACATGATCGACGTCGGAAGCCATGTAGCACCAGAACAGCGTCTTCCAGAAAATCTGCGGCTTGAATTTCCAGCCAAATTCGTTGCCGGCGCTGAGATTATGGATCCCCAAGTCGTTGTTTGCGGACTTGCAATGCAGAAACAAGATTTTGTTGTGGCTCATTCCGTTGACGGCATGAACGTGCCATGTCTTGTACATCTCGAACATGTTTGGCTTGTAGTCTTTAACTGGTTCGGAAGAGCTTGAAATTGAAAGATTTGTCGCCATTGTTGCCAAAACAAGCAAGAAATACAGGTTTTTACTGGCAGAGCTCATTGCTTTTATGCGTTGAAAAATGTTGAAGGTGCTAAGGGTGTTTGTCAATTCCTTTCATGGTTATATATAGTCAATAGTGTGGTTGCTGTCAAGGTTAAAATTAATTGCTGTTTGACCTGTTGTCTGGCCGGGCGAGTGTAGATTTGACCCTTATAGGTCGAATCTTAAATAAGTTTTTTCTTTTAATTCAAATTAATTTTGATTAATTTAAATTATTATTTAATAATACATAGATATTAATATATAAAAAATATTTTAATAATATAATAAAAGTAAAATTAGCTTTCGGATCAACCCGAATTTAAATAAAAAATTTTTAAATTTTTAGATCGGGACTTAGCCGATGGATAGGTCTAATTGTTTATTTTTTCTTGTATCGAAAATTACAAGATTATAATTAGGTTAGGCAATATTAGACTTGAGATAAAAAAATAATTAAAATATGAACACCACACTAATATACGAATATCACAAAATCTATTTAATATAAATCATTAATAAATTATTATAAATATAAAATAAGTTATATATTATTATAATATGATAAAATATATAATATAACATAAATACATAAATTACGAGTTTTAACTTCAATGAATACAGGTTATCGAATTTCAAGATTAGATAAACTTGGCTAAAAGGTTTTGCAAATGCCAATGAAAGCAATAAAACTACAAACGTTATTCAAACTTTTCATATTTTATTCTTTTGCCAACTTTAATTTGAAAATGAGATTCGAAGCTTTGCTCTTCAAATGGAGGAATATGCATTAACAATTAAGTTAAATGTTCAGGTGTAAACTTTTTATTTTTTTTAAAATATAATATTCAATACATATTTATTTATTTTTAAATACACGAAAAAGCTTTAAAAATTTTAAATATATAAGTTAAATTTATTCTCTCATTTGATATTCATCCAACGTCGGAATAACATAATATATATATATATATGAATTTTGGCTTTTTTATTCAAAAAAAAGAAAAAAAACATTAATTACCAAATTAGTTGTTTCTTGGTGATTCCTTGAGGTGTTGTATTTATTTGACTTCGGAATTATTTGAATGACTAAAACTCTAGGGGAATCCGAAATAAATGCACTTCTTTTGGAAGAAAATAAGCCATTTTTAGATGACCCCTTGCGTTAAATAGACTTGTTCATAAGTAAGTTTGGTTGATTTGGGTTATAGCCTACATTTTTTATATCTTTTATAAAGTTTGGTTTGAATTGGTCACACAATCCATTTCATTAATTAAAAATTTATTTTTATATTAATTTTTATAATTAAATTTAAATAATTAATTTTTAATAATTAATTTAAATAATTAATTTAAATAATTAATTATTTTTTATTAATAAAAAAATAATTTGCATTTGATCGAGTTGAATTTAAAATCCTTGTTAGGCTCAACCAAATACAAATCAATCAAGTTGTCTTGGATATACCTGTTTAAGGATTAGGTTTGAGTGTTAAATTTTATAATATGGGGTGGCTTGAATCATTGTTTATTTATGAAAAATAATATTTTATATTTAAATTTAAATATAAAAATATAAAATATTAATATAAAATATTTTTAATAATTTAATATATTTTGAACAATGATTCAAATCATCAAATTAGACTGAATCAAATTCGAACCTGAACTTGAATTTTTAATTTTTTTCGAACATAGTCTGACCCAAAGGGGCCTATGAACAGTAATGCTAAGTGAGTAAGCAGAGGATGACTCATCAATTAAAAATATCAACTGCAAATGCAATACTGCAATTACCAAAAGAAATAAGATGATCATATACCCAGCCAAAAAAACAAATGGATGTAATCTTAATTACCTTGCTATATATGAAAGGTAAAAGACAAAATGGAAGAAGATTTTTCTTTTCAGTTCTTAATATGCCTTTAATCTCCAATCCTTAACTACATCACATATCTAAAGAAAATATTACGCATTGAAAATTCTAAGAATCTATTTAATAAACATGTCCTCTAAATAACTATTCAGTAGACCAATGAAGAAGTAACATATATGCATATATATGTATATATATATATATATATATATATATATATCATAGAGAATATTGGCACAATTTCAACGAGGTCGCTAAGAATTTATCCAACAAATATGTCATCTAAATAAATACTCGGTAAACAAACTGAAAAAGAAACGTGTGTGTATATATATATATTATCGTAGAGGATATTAGCACAATTTCAACGAGGTCGCTAATCAATTGGCCAACGGAAAACCACAACCAAATTACTAGTAATAGCATTAGTGGGATTGGATCACAATTAGTTCATTTTTTTAACTCAAGTTCAAGTCCGATCGAATTTAAATTAAGTTAATTTAAATAAATAAAAATTTTATCCAAAGTTCAACTCGTATAGATAGACTGATAATTTGTGATCATGGATTTTGCTTCGTGATAGAAATAAATTGCCTAATTAAACAGATGATTAAAAAACAAAAGGACATTTGAGTGATATAACATCTAGTGTTTATTTGCAATAGTTTTAATGGAAGCGATAACATAAGAAAACCCTAATAAATCTATAGATACTGGGATTCAATCTTGGAGCAGTCCTGGCTTCCATTGCCAACGAAACTCATCGGAATTTCTAGCAACGTCTTTGATGTATATCCCATCATCCTTAGCCGTCCAAATGCAACTCTTCCATGAACACTTGTGAAACAGCAGCACGTCTTGCCAGAACACCCTGAACGAGGCGTGAGCATCGTCGCCTTTGCTCACGTAGCACCAGAAGAGGGTTCTCCGGAACAAATTCCGTCGGAAACTCCAGCTGAAATTGGTTCCGGGGGCCAGGTTCCGGGCGCCGAGGTCGTCGTCTTTCGACTTGCAATGGAGGAACAACGTTTGATCGTCGCCCAGTCCGTTGACGACGTAGACATGCCACCTTGTTAGTTCCGGTGGCAAGCGCTGTTGGGGTGCAACTTGATGAATAACTATGGCTAATGCCAAAACAAGTTGAAAAAGGAGGCTATTGGAAGACCGCATTTTCAGTTTTCTTTTCCAGCTAGAAAGACTTGGTTTTTCCCCTGATTTTATAGCTAAATTTAAAGATATTCATGAGTTGGATCGTAATATCGAAAAAAAAAATTTATATAGATTTAAAGCTCATTTTATTATTTAAAATAATAAAAATATAAAAGATTATTTTTATATTAATACGTATAATTAAATTTAAATAAAAATATTATTTTATTATATAATCGGTAACTCAAATTACAAAAATCTTTTCCGTACCGAATTTAATACAGGATAAAACGGATTGCGCTGCTAATGAACGGTTTTAACTAAATTCTTGGTGTGGGAAATTTTCTAATGCAGTTATGTGTATTAATGTTGAGTCATGCAGGCTAGAATTGAAGTATCAAGGGATATTGGAAGACATTTTTATCATAAGAAATGGAAATTAAACGTGCATGTAATTTAAGTGATATTGAATTAGCATTAACTAGCCTAGAAAAGAATATAGAAGGTTTGGAAGCCAAAACGTTTTAATCTTTCATTCAATGCAGAAGTTACTTTGTACTAATTAAAACTATTCAGTTTAACTAATCAATTTTGCGACTTATACATAAATAAAAAGAGTTATATATATATATATATATTGAAGTCTGAAAATAAAAAAATGATAGATATTAATTTTAAAACTTATATTAATCTATTAAATTCATCTATTAAAAGTGAATATATAAATCAATTAAACTAAATTTCGAGTGAGAAAAAATATCATAATCTAAAAATAAAAACTATGAATGAATTCGTCATCGAGGCTTTGTTGCCTGTTTGCGATGAATTTGGATCATAGAATTTGGACCTAATTATGGATTGACAATGAAATGAGACGAGTGATACGAAGCAAGCATTTATCAAATCTGTTTACTTCGTTCTATCCTCATTTTCAAAATAAAATTATATTCAAAATGAATCGATACGAAATCTATTGGACCTATCGAATTTTTTCATCCCTGATTATAGTTTATATATTTAGCAGCTATCTGAAAAATCTCTAACTATCCATTATTTCAAAATATGGATTAATTATTCAATGCAATCATGGATTTAAAGAAAAATTAGTAGTTAATTAAGAGTTATCAGTTTTGAGTAGGGTCAATGAATAGTCAGTCAAGACAGTTTTCATAACCTTACTGGTAATTTTGAGTTTATATACTAGGTTTTAATCTAGTATCAAGCATGTTTACAAGATTGTTAATAATCTAGTCGTATATAAGAAGCTCGTTTATTCTGAATTTGACTAAAAAAATTTAAATAAAAAAATTAAAAACAAAAGAGCCTGCCACTTGAGGTGTCTATCGTCTAGGTTTAGTGACGGCTCGAATTTTTTTAGATTCATTGTCCAAGCCCGACGTTGGCCCAACCTAGTAGATCCAAAAAAAAATAATTAAAAATAAAATTTATTTTTATATTAATATATATTTTAGAATTAAATTTAAATAAAAATAATTTTATTATTAAATAGTAATTCAGGCCAAGAGCCTATTTGAGCAAGCCCGAGCAATTTTATTTTTATCTCAAATTGAGCTTAAACTTTAAAAATAAAATTCGATTCAGCTCGAACTAAATTTTAAACCTCAAATATTAAGTTGAGCTCTTGAACTCAGTTTAGCTCGATTACACTCCTATATTAAGCCGTCTTCCCTCATATGCAAGCAATGTGAAACATAAATTACATATATCCCATGTCTTCAAAAGCTATACTACAACATAATAATTTTGCCTTCCCCCAACTCGCAAAAAAAAAAAAAAATTGCCTTCGTTTGCAATTCATGTGCCAACTAATTAATCAAAGAAGAATACATAATTACAAATAGTATAAATAAGTCCATATCTCGAGAATAAAGGAAAGAATTACAAATTTTTAAATTCAAACTCTAAGATTCATTTGATACGATATTTTAAAATAACTACACGAACTGGATTAAAGCAGGGTTCAAGTCCTAAAAGTTTTTATACACTTGTCAAAGGGATTAAGAGAATATATAAATTGATATATATGGGAAGAACAAATAAAGCTATAGCTCGAAGATAGAGAAAAGATTACAAATATTATTCGAACTTTGAGATTTATTAGATATCATATTTTAGGGTAGCTAAACGAACCAACTAAATTAAACATGGGTTCAACTTCTAAAAATTTTTGTACACTTATCTAAGGGATATAACTTGATATATATATATATCAAAACAAAGTTATTTTTTTCATCTTCTTTGTTTTTTGTCGTGTTTTTTTCTTAGATTTTTTGTTGGAGCTGGGCGAGTTTGGGGGGATGCTAGTAATGAGAATTCTTAACACAGGCGGCCCGTGCGACAGGAAAGAGCACCTGCATTTGAAGTAATGGTGCCAACTAAGGAAGATGACTTGGCCTCTAAGCTGGAGGCCCTGGCGTAGCTGGCCGCTGCTCCGACTCCTGAGGGCGTGAAATAGGCTCCATTTAAAAACAAGTCCCCTTCTGACCTCCAATTCCATTGTCTCCATTCGTCAGTCCATGTGTCCTCCCTCTTTGTCACCTGACCACGTTAAATTCAACAAATCGGATTTATGAAAATATTTTCAATCACGTGTAGAATCAAAATGTTGGTAACGAATACACTTGTTCAAAAGTCAGGTAACTTATCAAACTGGATAGACTTGATTTGTATTGGGCTAAATCTCGCCCAAATTCATGTCATAAAAAATAATTTTATTTAAATTTAATTATAAAAATATATATTAAGTGATTCTGATCGATTGGGTAAGATCACTATTCACGAATAAAAATATTTTTTATTTAAATTTAATTCTAAATATATAAAAATTTTAATATAAAAATATTTTAATATTTTTTAAATAATAATTCGAGTTATTGGCTCTAGTCAAAGCAAAAGATTTTAAAAATTTTCGACTATGATTTGACTTAAATCGACCCAACTCATAAAAAAGTCTAACAACAAATATCAACTACGAAAAAAGAAAAAAAAATTGTACGTTTGGTTTATATTACCTCCTTGGCAAAGGGGTTAGCAGGGGCAAGGTAACGGTTGCCCTGGCTATTAATGGTCGGATTAGCACTTCCACCTATGGCATACATTTCCCAGTGTGTATAGTCATTGTTTACTACATGGAAATACCCATGCCTACACCTGCAAGATCAGATGAAGAGAGTTGAGTCAACGTATCCCTGGTCGAGCTGGGCTGTAATTCTAAATTTTTTAATTTTTTATTTAATCTTAAATCAAGTCTCATTTTATTACTTATTTATTATTAAAATATTATTTTTATATTGATATGTATGTATTTTTTGTTATTAAATAGTAATTTAAACTTGGTTGAACTGATCCAAATTTATTAAAATTTTATTGGCTTAATATAAAATATAGCTTTTGAAATATACCCTTTTTTTTATTTTGATACTTTATGAATTTTTGTTAGTTTGGTACTTATATTACAATTTCATAAACTAGCTTGATACTTTACTTTAACATCGTTAGTTAATGATGGTCAATGATGTTATAACACGTGATATATATTGCTGATGTCAGTGACACATGACATAATCTCATTGATTAAAAAAAAATCAAATGTTTCCTTTTTTAATAGTACTAGGGTTGAAGTATTAAGTTGGTAAACAGACTATAATACAAGTACAAAATTGGGAACAAAAATTCATAATGTACAAAAGTGAAAAAAAAAACTATAGTTCGTAAGTTATTTTTTTAATTTGAGCCAACTTTATTTAAAACTCAACCTTTACGAATTGAATTTGCTACGTAATCCGACCTTTAGATAGCTCTAAGTTAAAGTTATGACAAAAAATTGTTTAAAAAAAATCCTAAAATGGAAAGAAGAAATATGAGTAGGGAACACATTCAAGATGTTTGTTACCTTGGCATTCTTTGGACAAGACCCTCGCCAAAATGATTATAAGCAATGGTCACTTGCATTTGCTTGTCTCTAACGTATGAGTCGCTATGTCCCAGCAGCATAACCTGTCATCAAATTAATTGGATAGTTAAATTATTTTTTAATTAAACAATTTGAATTCAACCAATTAGATTGATTGAATAATAATTCAAAGATTGCACTGATTTGATCTTTAATCTATTTTAAAAATATATGTTAGCATGATTCTATTGAACTAAGTTTTAAAAGGAATTAATTTAGTCCTTCCAAAACATAAAATTTACTATAAAAAAGAAGATTTAATAGGAAATTTACCTCATTGTGGTGGGTGAAGTAGTTGTTTGAGATGGTAATTGCAGTGGAACCCATTATAGCATCAATGAGTCCATCAGCACAGTTCGACAGCGAGTTGTGGTCGATCCAGATGTGGCTTGATCCGAAAATCGAAATCCCATCACCATCCGCCATAGTTCTCCAGCCGTAATGCGACGGGGAGCTTCGAACCATGGCGTTACCGGTGGGCTTACAGTCATGAATGTGGACGCCATGGATGATGATGTTGGTGACGAACTGGATGGTGATGCAGGCTCCATTGGCGATATGGACATCGAAACCTCGACCGTCGATTGTCTTGAAACTATTCATCATGAGCTCTTGCTTCAACGTGATCACCATGTCGCGCTTGAACACGATCCAAAGCGGCCTGTCCTGGATGACGGCGTGGCGGAGGGTGCCGGGTTTGGGGTTCACGGGGTCGTCGTCGCCGGAGTCGCTTACCACGTAGTACCTTCCATCGCGACCGCCGATGGCGTTGCGTCCAAAGCCGATCCCGCAATTCGCGAGGCGCTTTCGCCTGAGATACCAGCGCCGGTCGCAGCGCCAGCAGTCGTCAACTGGATTCCCTGTTCCACATGAGAAATATCCCAAATTTCTCCTTTCTGTGCTATTTCTAATGCTCCTGAAAATAACGCACAAAAAAATAAAAAAACCATTTACTATCATCATATATTATGTTAACCGAACAAGGTTTTCCTTTTAAAAAAAATTAATTGAACGAAGTTAATGTGAAAATATTTTAATATAGGCCTTATATTCGATTTCACTTTTAAAATTTGAGTTTCGTTTAGATAAAAATTAAATTATTTTAATTTATTCAATTAAGCTTATTTTTATAAAAAAAATTATTTTTTATATTTAATTTCAAATTCAATTATTCGTGCTTGAACTCGAATTTTAGTTTAACTTGAGATTTTTCAATATTAATTATAAATAAAGAGTTCAATTAGGCTTACGAATTATTCGAGTAATAAGATACTCAATTGCACAATCTCGATAATAACAAAACCGAGTTCAATTTTTTTCAAGCCAAACTAAACTTAAATAAAAAATTATTTACTGCAATTGAGTATAATAAACATTTACTATGTTTATAGCCGTAATAAATATGATATGATTGAAAATATATCTATAATCGTAACTCAAATTTGTAATCGTAAAAAATAGGTAGAAAAACTCACAAATCAACCATAGAAGCAATGTCATCAGGATCATCAACTGCGTGTTCATGCTTCCATTTATCATTGTCCAATCTGTCAAAAAGGAAAAAAAAAAAAAGTGCAAAACTAATTTTTGAACTCCAAAAGCATTAACAAATCAGGTAAGCAAAATACAAATAGAGAAATGTACGTTGAAAATTTTAAAGACTTATTTATTAAAAAAATCAATTGATCCTTTATTATTATTTTTTTCAGTCAATTAATTCTTAAATTTTTATTTTTTATTAATTAAATTTTTTTCTCATATAATGATTAATTTTTTTCAGCAATTACAGTCTGTAAAATAGATAAAGTTTAAAAAAGCTTAATTGATAAAAAATAAAAGTTTGATGGTTTAATTGATTGTAAGAAAATGATAAGGCCTCTAATTGATTTTTTTTTTAGGGATTTTTTATATATAAGTCAAATTTAAAGTACTTTGTTTGATACCTTAATCATAATTTATTGAAGTATAATTTTTTTTAAATATATAAAAAATTTTAAATGAATTGAACATATCGTGTTAGCTATATACTCATTTTCGATATTTATTTAAAGTTTAGATAATTTAAGTTTTAAGTTAATAAAGAGTTAAATTAAACATGTAATGGATATACTAATATGAGATTTAAATAGCAGTCGTAATGTTACTTTCTACTATTTTTTGATTTAAGTTTTTTTTATCATTGATATTTGATATTTACGTCAATTGATCGTAGTATTATCCATTATATGCAATCGTTATAAAACGTGATGTGATCATGTCATCGACAATGCATCTAATTTAAATCCCTGATATGATATCTGAACAGATCCAATCTGAACGGCTTATATACTCTGTCGAGTTGCTAGATTGAACGTCAATATTAGCTGAAATAGTTTACTCACCCGTCTGCCATTGATGTGTTCTTCAAGCTCTGCAACTTGTTTTCTTCGGAAAGTCTGCCATGACAAAACACGAAGAAAAATTAAAAACAAGTTGCTTTTCAGGACTGGCAAAAAGCGAGAGAGAGAGAGAGAGAGAGCTCAAGGTTTTGCTGTTTGTTTCCCTGGAAAATTTTGTACCTTGAAGTCGGCTCTGTTTTCTCAGCTGTGGCCTTGACACAAAGGAACAACACAAAAATAAGTAGTAATAATGTCATCAAAGAGAAGAATCTCTGAGAAATATCCATTACTGAATCTCTCTTTCTCTCAATGTTACAGTAATGAACGTGCTTAACTTTTTTTTCCTTGTCGGGAAGAAATGAAGTTGGAGGGAGAAAAGAAAATGGAGGAAAGAATGAAAGAGAACTAATTTTTGCAGTTTGAGAAAAAAACTCAGATGGCGCAGTCATTTAATAGGAAAAGAAAAATAATAAAAAAAATAAAAAACTTGGTTCTAGGTATTAGATCTATAATTTATATATTCGTATTATATTCATATATTTTATTATATTATAATTATATCTAAAGTATTTTATATTTATATAAATTTTTATACGTTAATAATTTTTATTATATAGATTTTAAAAATATATCCGTATCATTTTATGTTTTAATTATTTTATATGTATTATATTTATGTAATTATCGAGTCTAAAGCAAACCTCAATTTGCTCAACGAATTTCACATCGATCCATTTCAAATTAAAATTTTTTTAATATTTAATTTATTAACTACATATAAAAATACTATCAATAAATTAAATAATATTACTTCCCGAAAAAACTTTTATTTATTTTTAAAAAATAATAACATTAAATTCACTAATAGTATACTATATTAGACAATATATCCAATATAAACTTCTTTTTTTTTTTTGGTCGTAAAAGTGGAGTGACGTTAAGCGAGAAGATTTCAGTGCTCATTCAGCTTTATAATATCCCGTCTTTTAAAATTATTATTTACCTCTAAAAACAGTCTAACATTTTTAATATATTAAATATATATACTAAAATAATATGTAATAAAAAATTATATATGCTAAAATTATGAATAAATTATTATATATTTTTATAATATTAAATAAAATTTTTAATAATTTAAGTTTACTTAATTTTATTTAAATAATTATTTACGTAATAAAAATATTATTATATAAATTTAAATATAAAATATATAAATATAAATATAAAATAAATTTTTAATAACTTTTAAATTATAAAATCAGCTTTTGAATTCTATACGCTGTTCTCGTGGGATTTATATGCCACGTCAGCTTATTAAAGTTTCTCCGGTATGAAAAGGATTTTGTTTATGTTTACATGTCAGTGACATAAATATGCTTACAGGTTGAATAAAATTGTTCGGTTAATTTAAATTAAGTTTGAATTTTTTAATTATAAAATATAAATATTTATTAAAAATAATTTTTAATATATTATTATATTTTAAATAATAAATCAAATTTAATTTTAAATTTTTAAATCACGTCTACGAGCAGATCTACGGTTACAGTGGAGGATTATATTACACACGCTATCTTATCGAAGCCACGTGGCGACTGGACTACGTGGAAGGACACATAAATGTTTGGTAAATGTACGAATCGTAGGATTATAAAAAGGGTCAATGGACAGGTGTCCTTAAATACCGCACGGATACTTTAACTTGAAATACGGTCTGTTTTAAATGTACAATACGTACTTTTTTTTTGGATAACGGACATTGCTAAAATTAGATTTGCATGATAGAGAATTTTTTTTTTTAATCACAAATGGTTAAGAATTGACTTTAACGTGTGAGATCGAATTTGGGTTTGAATTGAGTTTAACGAAGATAGTGATAAATTTTATGATTTTTTATATTTAATCAAGTTTAAAATTTGAATAAAATTTATGTTCAATATTGTTTAAAATTACCTTTTCAAAACACAGTTGATTTCTTAAAAATTTATAACACGAATTGTATAATGAATCGAGTCAAATTTTGATAAAAATATTATATCCAAAGCTCAATCAATTTTAAAAATAATATATCTTTTTTAGTTTAAGTTGATATTTTAAATATAATATTTTCATTGAAATCCTCTCATATTTGAGCTTGGATGAATTAATAAGCCGCCCATTTGATAAGTTAGTTGAAAATATTACACTATTAAGTTTCCTTATGGTTTTCTTTATGTAGAAATATTACTTTTATTGATTTTTTTTTTTTTTTACATTT
>JBBYHL010438142.1:0-18175 GCA_038381835.1 Adansonia madagascariensis
TATTTTCCTTATAATCAAAGTTTATCCATGAAATGAGTCAAACTTGGATTCTCGTAACAATCTCCATTCTTTTTGTTGCTAGCACTACAATCATGTTCATCTAATTGGGATACATAATATTAATGCTTTAGTTTGGCAAGGAAAGCTTTTTTTTTTAACATTTTCCTTATAATTAAAGTTCATCCATGAAGTAAGACAAACTTGGATTCTCACTACAATCTCCACTCTTTTTGTGATAATGCATTACAATCATGTTGACCACTTTAGGATACACGATATTAAAACTTTCGTTTGCCAGGAAAAGCTTTTCTCTCCACCATTTTCCTCATAATCAAAGTTTTTTCATGAAATGAGTCAAACCGGATTCTCGTAATAATCTCTATTCTTTTCGTTATTGGCACCACAATCATGTTCATCTCATTGGGATAAATGATATGGATGCTTTGGTTTGGAAAGAAAAGCTTTTCTTTCTACCATTTTCCTTATAATCAAAGTTCATCCGTGAAATGAGTCAAACATGGATTCTTATAATAATCTCCATTCTTTTTATAATTGGGCACAGCAATTATGTTCTCCACATTGAGATACACAATATTGATGCTTTGGATTTTCGAGAAAACTTTTTTTTCCATCAATTTCCATATAATAAAAGTTCATCCATGAAATGAGTAAAACTAGATTCTCATATTATTCACCATTCTTTTTGTGATTAGGCACTATAATCATGTTCTCTATATTGGGATACATGATATTGATGCTGCAGATTCGCAAGAAAAGCTTTTCTTTCCACCATTTTGATCCTTGTAACTCATTTGGTGATTGGGCACTACAATAATGTTCTTCCCATTTGGATACACGATATTGAAGCTTTGGTTTGGTAAGAAAAGCTATTTTTTTCCATCGTTTTTTTATAATCAAAGTTCATCCATGAAATGAATCAAACTTGGATTCTCATAATAATCTCCATTCTTTTTGTTATAGGCACTGCAATCATGTTCTCCTCATCAGGATACACAACATTGGTGCTTTGGATTTGCAAGAAAAGCTTTTCTTTCCACCATTTTTTGTATTATCACAATTCATCTGTGAAATAAGACAGACTTGGATACTCGTAATAATCTCCATTCTTTTTGTTATTGCACACTACAATCATGTTCTCCTCCTTGGGATACACAACATTGATTCATTGGTTTGGCAAGAAAAGATTTTCTTTCCACCATTTTCCTTATAACCAAAGTTTATCTGTGAAATGAGACAAATTTTGATTCTTGTAATAATCTCTAATATTTTTGTGATTGGGCACTACAATTATGTTCTCTACATTGGGATACATGATATTAATGCTTCAGATTTGCAAGAAAAGTTTTTTTTTCCACCATTCTCCTTATAATCAAAGTTCATCCATGAAATGAGACAAACTTTGATCTCATAATAATCTTTATTCTTTTTGTTATTGCAGACTACAATCATGTTGTGTTCACTGGGAGACACGATATTAATTCTTTGGTTTGGCAAGAAAAGCTTTTCTTTCCACCATTTTTTGTATAATCAAAGTTCATCTATAAAATGAGAGAAACCTTGATTCTTATAATAATCTCCACTCTTCTTGTGATTGGGCACTACATTCATGTCCTCCACATTGGGATACATGATATTGAAGCTTTGGTTTGGCGTGAAAAGCTTTTTTTTTTCACTATTTTCCTTATAATCAAAGTTCATCTGTGAAATGTGTCAAACTTGGATCCCCATTATAATCTTTATTCTTTTTGTTATAGGCACTACAATCATGTTCTCCTCATTAGGATACATGACATTGGTGCTTTGGATTTGCAAGAAAAGCTTTCCTTTGTACCATTTTCCTTATAATCAAAGTTCATCCGTGAAATATGGTAAACTTGGATACTTGTAATAATCTCTATTTTTTTATGGCACTACAATCATATTAAACCTCATTGGGATACACAATATTGATGCTTTGGTTTGGCTAGAAAAGCCTTTTTATCCACCATTTTCCTTATAATCAAAGGTCATTCATGAATTAAGTCAAAGTTAGATTCTTGTAATAATATCTATTCTTTTTCTTATGGGCACTCCAATCATGTTTTCAGCATTGTGATACACAATATTGCTTTTTTGGATTTGCAGGAAAAGCTTTTCTTTCCATAATTTTTCTTATAATCAAAGTTCATTTGTGAAATGAGACAAACTTAGATACTTGTAATAATCTCCGTTCTTTTTGTTATTGGCACTATAATTATGTTTACCTCATTGGGATACACGATATTAATGCTTTGGTTTTGCAACAAAAACTTTTTTTCCACCATATTCCTTATAATTAAAGTTCATCTGTGAAATAAGACAAACTTGGATACTCGTAATAACCTACATTCTTTTTGTTATTGCATACTACAATCATGTTTTCCTCATTGTGATACATGACATTGGTGCTTTGGATTTGCAAGAAAAGCTTTTCTTTGTACCATTTTCCTTATAATCAAAGTTCATCTATGAAATAAGGTCAACTTGGATACTTGTAATAATCTCCATTCTTTTTGTTATTGGCACTACAATCATGTTCACCTCATAAGGATACACGATATTGATGCTTTGGTTTGGCTAGAAAAGCCTTTACAACCACCATTTCCCTTATAATCAAAGGTTATTCATGAATTAAGTCAAACTTGGATTCTGGTAATAGTCTCTATTTTTTTTCTTATAGGCACCCTAATCACGTTCTCGGCATTGGGATACATGATATTGATTCTTTGGATTTGCAAGAAAAGCTTTTCTTTCCACTATTTTCCTTATAATTAATGTTTATCCATGAAATGAAATAAACTTAGATACTTGCAATAATCTCTGTTCTTTTTGTTATTGGCACTATAATCATGTTCACCTCGTTAGGATACACGATATTGATTCTTTGGTTTGGCAAGAAAGCCTTTTCTTCCTACTAGTCTCCTTTTAATCAATGTTTATTTGTGAAATGAGACAAACTTGGATTCTTGCAATAATCTCTACTCCTTTTGTGTTTGGGCACTATAATGTTCTCCATTTTAGGACGCACGATATTGATTCTTTGGATTTGTAAGAAAAGCTTTTATTTCTAGCATTTTCCCTATAATCAAAGTTCATTCATGAAATGAGACAAATTTTAATGCTCATAATAATCTCCATTCCTTTTGTTGTTGCACACTATAATCATGTTCTCCTCATTGGGATGCACGATATTGATTCTTTGGTTTAGCAAGAAAAGTTTTTCTTTTGACCTAAGATGAGACAAACTTGGCTTCTCATAACAATCTCCCTTCTTTTTGTGATTGGGCAGTACATTCATGTTCACCACATTGGGATACACGACATTAAAGCTTTGGTTTAGGAAGAAAAGCTTTTCTCTCCACCATTTTCCTTATAATCAAATTTATCCCTGAAATAAGACAAACTTGGATACTTGTTATAATCTCCATTCTTTTTATTATTGGCACTACATTCATGTTTTCCACATTAGGATACACGATATTGATGATTCGGATTTGCAAGAAAGCTTTTCTTTCCACCATTTTCCTTATAATCAAAGTTCATCCATGAAATGAGACAAACATGGATTCTTGTATAATCTCCACTCTTTTTGTGATTGGGTGCAACAATCATGTTTCCCACATTAGGATACATAATATTGAAGCATTGGTTTGCCAAGAAAAGTTTTTCCTTCCACCATTTTCCTTATAAGTTTATCCGTGAAATAAAACAAACTTGGATACTTGTAATAATCTCCATTCTTTCTGTTATTGCACACTGCTATCATGTTCTCCTCATTGAGGTACATGATATTGGTTCATTCGTTTAGCAAGAAAATCTTTTCTTTTCCCTATTTTCCTTATAATCAAAGTTCATCCGTGAAATGAGACAAACTTGGATTCTCTTAGTAATCTCCACTCTTTTTGTGATTTGGCAGTGCAATCATGTTCACCACATTGGGTACACGAAATTGAAGCTTTAGTTTTGGCGTGAAAAGCTTTTCTTTCCACCATTTTCCTTATCATCAAAGTTCATCCGTTAAACGAGAGAAACATGGATTCTTGTAATAATCTCCACTATTTCTGTGTTGGGCACTACAATCATGTTCTCCACATTGTGGTTCATGATATTCATCATTTGATTGGTAGAAAAAGCTTTTCTTCCCACCATTTTCCTTATAATCAAAGTTCATCCTTGAAATGAGTCAAATATGGATTCTCGTATTAATCTCCATTGTTTTTGTCATTGGGCACTACAATCATGCTCTCTACATTTGGATACATGATATTGATTCTTTAGATTTGCAAGAAAAAGCTTTTATTCCCATTTTTTTCCTTGTAATCAAAGTTCATTCGTGAAATAAGATAAACTCGGATTCTCATAATAATCTCTACTCTTCTTGTGATTGGGCACTACAATCATGTTCCCTACATTGGGATACACGATATTGAAGCTTTGGTTTGGCAAGAAAAGCTTTTCTTTTCGCTGTTTTCCTTATAATCAAAGCTTATTTGTGAAATGAGTCAAACTTGGATTCTCGTAGTAGTCTCTATTGTTTTTGTTATGGGCACTACAATTATGTTCTCCTTATTGGGGTACACAACATTAGTGCTTTGGATTTGCAAGAAAAGTTTTTCTTTGCCCAATTTTCCTTATAATCAAAGTTTATATGTGAAATGAGGTAAACTTGGATCCTTGTAATAATCTCAATTCTTTTTGTTATTGGCACTACAATCATGTTCACCTCATGGGGATACATGATATTGATGCTTTGGTTTGCAAGAAAAGCTTTTTTTTTCCACCATTTTCCTTATAATCAAAGTTCATTCATGAAATAAATCAAACTTGGATTCTCGTAATAATCTCCATTCTTTTTCTTATGGGCACTACAATCTTATTCTTGACATGGGGATACACTATATTGATTCTTTAGATTTGCAAGAAAAGCTTTTCTTTCCACTATTTTTCTTATAGTCAAAGTTCATCCATGAAATGAGACAAACCTAGATACTTGCAATAGTCTTCGATCTTTTTGTTATTGGCACCACAATCATGTTTACCTCTTTGGGATACACGATATTGATGCTTTGGTTTGGTAACAAAAGCTTTTCTTTCCACTATATTCTTTGTAATTAAAGTTCATCCATGAAATAAGACAAACTTGGATACTCATAATAATCTCCATTCTTTTTTTTATTGCGCACTAAAATCATGCTCTCCTTACTATGATACATGATATTGGTTCTTTGGTTTGGCAAGAAAAGCTTTTCTTTCCACCATTTTCCTTATAATGAATGTGCATCCATGAAACGAGAGAAACTTTGATTCCCGTAATAATCTCCACTTATTTTGTGATTGGGCACTACAATCATGTTCTCTACATTGGGATACACGATATTGAAGCTTTGGTTTGGCAAGAAAGGCTTTTCTTTCCACTATTTTCCTTATAATCAAAGTTTATCCATGAAATGAGACAAACTTGGATTCTCGTAACAATCTCCATTCTTTTTGTTACTAGCACTACAATCATGTTCACTTGATTGGGATACACAATATTGATGCTTTGGATTGGCAAGAAAAGCTTTTTTTTCCAACATTTTCCTTATAATCGAAGTTCATC
Source organism: Adansonia madagascariensis (assembly GCA_038381835.1). Taxonomy (NCBI): domain Eukaryota; kingdom Viridiplantae; phylum Streptophyta; class Magnoliopsida; order Malvales; family Malvaceae; genus Adansonia; species Adansonia madagascariensis. The sequence goes on from JBBYHL010438142.1 coordinate 5,639, forward strand.
CATGAAGTGAGACAAACTTGGATTCTCACTATAATCTCCACTCTTTTTGTGATAGGGCATTACAATCATGTTGACCAGACTAAGATACACGACATTGAAGCTTTCGTTTGGCAAGAAAAGCTTTTCTCTCCATCGTTTTCCTCATAATTAAAGTTCTTCCGTGAAATGAGTCAAACATGGATTCTCATAATAATCTCTATTCTTTTCATTATTGGCACTACAATCATGTTCACCTCATTGTGATGAATGATATTGATTCTTTGGTTTGGAAAGAAAAGCTTTTCTTTCCACCATTTTCCTTATAATCAAAGTTCATCCATTAAATGAGTCAAATATGGATTCTTCTAATAATCTCTATTCTTTTTGTGATTGGGCACAGCAATCATATTCTCCACATTGGGATACACAATATTGATGCTTTGGATTTTCAAGAAAAGCTTTTTTTTCACCATTTTCCATATAATAAAAGTTCATCTATGAAATGAGTCAAACATGGATTCTCGTATTAGTCACCATTGTTTTTGTGATTGGGCACGATAATCATGTTTTCCATATTGGGATACACAATATTGATGCTACGGATTTGCAAGAAAAGCATTTCTTTCCACCATTTTCCTCATAGTCAAAGTTCATCCATAAAATGAGACAAACTTCAATAGTAGTAATAATGTTAATTCTTTTTGTTATTGCACACTATAATCATGCTCTCCTCATTGGGATACACAATATTGATTCTTTGTTTGGCAAGAAAGGATTTTCTTTCCACATATTTCCTTATAATCCATGTTCATCCATGAAATGAGAGAAACTTGGATTCTTATAATAATCTCCATTCATTTTGTGATTGGGCATTACAATAATGTTTTCCCCATTTGGATACACAATATTAAAGCTTTGGTTTGGCAAGAAAGCTTTTCTTTCCACTGTTTTCGTTATAATCAAAGTTCATCCATGAAATGAATCAAACTTAGATTTTCGTAATAATCTCCATTCTTTTTGTTATGGGCACTACAATCATGTTCTCCTCTTCGGGATACATGACAATGGTGTTTTGGATTTACAAGAAAAGCTTTTCTTTCCACCATTTTCCATATTATCACAATTCATCTATAAAATAAGATAAACTTAGATACTCGTAATAATCTCCATTCTTTTTGTTATTGCACACTATAACCATGTTCTCCTCCTTGGGATACATGACATTGATTCATTGGCTTGGCAAGAAAAGCTTTTCTTTCCACCATTTTCCTTATAATCAAAGTTCATCCATGAAATAAGACAAATTTGGATTCTCATAATAATCTCCACTCTTTTTGTTGTTGGTCACTACAATCATGTTCTCCATACTGGGATACACGATATTAATGCTTTAGATTTGCAAGAAAAGTTTTTCTTTTCACCATTTTCCTTATAATCAAAGTTCATCCATGAAATGAGACAAACTTGGATACTCATAATAGTCTCCATTCTTTTTATTATTGCACACTACAATCATGTTGTCTTCACTAGGAGACACGATATTAATTCTTTGGTTTGGCAAGAAAAGATTTTTTTTCCACCATTTTTCGTATAATCAAAGTTCATCTTTGAAATGAGAGAAACCTTGATTCTCATAATAATCTCTACTCTTCTTGTGATTGGGCACTACAGTCATGTCCTCTATGTTGGGATACACAATACTAAAGCTTTGGTTTGGCAAGGAAAGCTTTTTTTTCCCATCGTTTTCCTTATAATCAAAGCTCATCCAGGAAATGAGCCAAACTTGGATTCTCATAATAATCCCTAATCTTTTTGTGATTGGGGAATGCAATCATGTTTTTCACATTAGGATACATGATATTGATATTTTTTATTTGCAAGAAAAGCTTTTTTTTTCACCATTTTCCTTATAATTATAGTTCTTCCGTGAAATGAGACAAACTTAGATTCTCATAATAATCTTTGCTCTTTTTGTGATTGGGCACAACAATCATGTTTTCCATATTGGGATACACAATATTGAAGCATTGATTTGCCAAGAAAAGCTTTTCCTTCCACTGTTTTCCTTATAAATAAAGTTCATCTGTGAAATAATGCAAACTTAGATACTCGTAATAATCTCTGTTGTTTTTGTTATTGCACACTACAATCATGTTCTCCTCATTGGGATACATGATATTCATTCATTGGTTTGGCAAGAAAAGCTTTTCTTTCCACCATTTTCCTTAAAATCAAAGTTTATTTGTGAAATGAGACAAACTTGGATTCTTGCAATAATCTCTGCTCTTTTTATGATTGGGCAGCACAATCATGTTCACCACATTGGGATACATGATATTCAAGCTTTGGTTCGGCAAGAAAAGCTTTCCTCTCCACCATTTTCCTTATAATCAAAGTTCATCTGAGAAATGAGTCAAACATGGATTCTCATTTTAATCTTTAATCTTTTTGTGATTAGGCACAACAATCATGTTCTCCATATTGCGATACACGATATTGACGCTTTAGATTTGCAAGAAAAGCTTTTCTTTTCACCATTTTCCTTATAATTAAAGTTCATCCATGAAATGAAACAAACTTGGATAGTCGTAATAATCTCAATTCCTTTTGTTATTGGGCACTACAATCATGCTCTGCTCACTGGGACACATGTTATTGATTTTTTAGTTTGGCAATAAAAGCTTTTCTTTCCACAATTTTCCTTATAATCAATGTTCATCCGTGAAATGAGGAAAACTTGGATTCTCATAATAATCTCTAATCATTTTGCAATTTGGCACTGCAATCATGTTCTCTACATTGGGATGCACGATATTAAAGCTTTGGTTTGGGAAGAAAAGCTTTTTTTTTCACCATTTTCCTTATAATCAAAGTTCATCCATGAAATGAGTCAAACTAGGATTCTCGTAATAATCCCCAATCTTTTTGTGATTTGGCACTACAATCATGTTCTCCACATTAGGATACACGATATTGATGTTTTCGATTTGTAAGAAAAGCTTTTCTTTTCACCATTTTTGTTATAATCATAGTTCTTTTGTGAAACGAGATAAACTTAGATTTTCGTAATAATCTCCACTCTTTTTGTGGTTGGGCATAACAATCATGTTCTCCATATTGGGATACACGATATTGAAGCATTGATTTGCCAAGAAAAGCTTTTTCTTCCACCATTTTTCTTATAAATAAAATTCATCTGTAAAATAAGATAAACTTGGATACTCGTAATAATCTCTATTTTTTTTGTTATTGCGCACTACAATCATGTTCTCCTTCTTGGGATACATGATATTGGTTCATTGGTTTAGCAAGAAAAGCTTTTCTTTCCACCACTTTCCTTATAATCAATGTTTATCTATGAAATGGGACAAACTTGGATTGTCATAATACCCTCCACTCTTTTTGTGATTGGGTAGTACATCAGGTTCCTTATATTGGGATACACGATATTAAAGCTTTGGATTTGCAAGAAAAGGCTTTCTTTCCACCACTTTCTTTAAAATCAAAGTTTATCCATGAAATGAGACAAACTTGGATTCTAGTAGTAATCTCCACTATTTTTGTGATTGGGCACAACAATCATGTTCCCCATATTGGGATACATAATATTGAAGTGTTGGTTTGCCAAGAAAAGCTTTTCCTTTCACCGTTTTCCTTATAAAGTTCATTTGTGAAATAAGATAAACTTGGATACTCGTAATAATCTCTATTCTTTCTGTTATTGCATAATACAATCATGTTCTCCTTATTGGGATACATGATATTGGTTCGTTGGTTAAGCTGGAAAAACTTTTCTTTTCACCATTTTCCTTATAATCAAAGTTTATCCATGAAATGAGACAAACTTAGATATTCATTGTAATCTCCACTCTTTTTGTGATTGGGCAATACAATCATGTTCAACAATTAGGTACACGATATTGAAGCTTTGGTTTTAGCAAGAAAAGCTTTTCTTTCCACCATTTTTCTTATCAAAGTTTATTCGTGAAATGAGAGAAACATGGATTCTTGTAATAATCTCCACTATTTTTGTGTTGGATGCTACAATCATGTTCCCCACATTGTGGTACACGATATTGATCATTTGATTGGCAGGAAAAACTTTTCTTCCCATCATTTTCCTTATAATCGAAGTTCAACCATGAAATAAAACAAACTTTGATTCTCGTGAAAATCTCCATTCTTTTTGTGATTGGGCACTACGATCATTCTCTCCACATTAGGGTACACGATATTGATTCTTTGGATTTGCAAGAAAAGCTTTTATTTCCACTATTTTCCTTACAATAAAAGTTTATATGTGAAATGAGGTAAACTTGGATACTCATAATAATCTCTGTTGTTTTTGTTATTGCACACTACAATCATGTTCTCCTCATTGGGATACATGATATTAATTCATTAGTTCGGCAAGAAAAGTTTCTTTCCACCATTTTCCTTATAATCAAAGTTCATCCATGAAATGAGACAAACTTGGATTCTATATAATAATCTCCACTCTTTTTGCGATTGGGTATAACAATCATGTTCACCACATTGGGATACACGATATTGAAGGTTTGGTTGGTAAGAAAAGCTTTTCTCTCCATCGTTTCCCTTATAATCAAAGTTCATTCAAGAAATGAGTCAAACATGGATTCTCATATTAATCTCCAAGCTTTTTCTGATTGGGCACTACAATCACTTTCTCCACATTGGGGTACACGATATTGATGCTTTGAATTTACAAGAAAACTTTTCTTTGCACCATTTTCCTTATAATCAAAGTTTATCTGTGAAATGAGACAAACTTGGATAGTCCTAATAATCCCAATTCTTTTTGTTATTATGCACTACAATCATGCTTTTCTCATTAGGACACACTATATTGATTTTTTGGTTTGGCAAGAAAAGCTTTTCTTTCCACCATTTGCCTTATAATCAATGTTCATCTGTGAAATGAAAGAAACTTGGATTCTCATAAAAATCTCCACTCATTTTGTGATTGGGCACAATAATCATGTTCTCCACATTAGGATACACAATATTGAAGTGTTTGTTTGCCAAGAAAAACTTTTCCTTCCACCATTTTCCTTATAAATAAGGTTTATCCATGAAATAAGATAAACTTGGATACTCATAATAATCTCTTTTTTTTTTGTTATTGCACACTATAATCATTTTCTCCTTATTGGGATACATGATATCGATTCATTAGGTTGGCAAGAAAAGCTTTTATTGCCACTATTTTCCTTATAATCAAAGTTTATCCATGAAATGGGACAAACTTGGATTCTCATAATAATCTCCACACTTTTTGTGTTACAATCATGTTCTCCACATTGGGATACATGATATTGAAGCTTTGGTTTGGCAAGAAAAGTTTTTTTTTTCCACCGTTTTCCTTATAATCAAAGTTTATCCATGAAATGTGTCAAACTTGGATTCTTGTAATAATCCCTAATCTTTTTGTGGTTGGGCACTACAATCATGTTCTCCATATTGGGATACACGATATTGATGTTTTTGATTCACAAGAAAAGCTTTTCTTTCCACCATTTTCCTTATAATCATAGTTCTTTCGTGAAATGAGACAAACTTAGATTCTCATAATAATCTCCACTCTTTTTGTGATTGGGCACAACAATCAAGTTCTCTACATTAGGATACACAATATTGAAGCATTGGTTTGTGAAGAAAAGCTTTTCCTTCCACCGTTTTCCTTATAAATAAAGTTCATCCATGAAATAAGACAAACTTGGATACTCATAATAATCTCCATTCTTTTTGTTATTGTATGCTACAATCATGTTCTCTTCATTGGGATACATCATATTGAATCATTGGTTTGGCAAGAAAAGCTTTTCTTTGCACCATTTTCCTTACAATCAAAGTTTATCCATGAAATGGGACAAACTTGGATTCTCATAATAACCTCCACTCTTTTGTGATTGGGCAGTACAATAATGTTTTCCATATTGGGATGCAAGATATTAAAGCTTTGGATTTGCAAGAAAACCTTTTTTTTCCACCATTTTCCTTATAATCAAATTTCATCCAAGAAATTAGACAAACTTGGATTCTCGTAATAATCTCCACTTTTTTTGTGATTGGGCACAACAATCATGTTCTCCACATTCGGATACATAGTGTTGAAGTGTTCATTTACGAAGAAAAGCTTTTCCTTCCACCATTTTCCTTATAAATAAAGTTCATCCATGAAATAAATCAATCTTGGATACTCATAATAATCTCCATTCTTTCTATTATTGTGCACTAAATCATGTTCTCCTCATTGGGATAGATGATATTAATTTATTAGTTTGGCAAGAAAAAATTTTCTTTTCACCATTTTCCTTATAATCAAAGTTCATCTGTGAAATGAGACAAACTTAGATTCTCGTAGTAATCTCCACTCTTTTTATGATTAGGTAGTCCAATCATGTTCACCACATTGGGATACACGATATTGAAGCTTGGTTTGGCAAGAAAAGCTTTTCTTTTCGCCCTTTTCCTGATAATCAAAGTTCATCCGTGAAATGAGAGAAACATGGATTCTTTTAATAATTTCCACTCTTTTTGTGTTGGGTGCTAGAATCATGTTCTCCACGTTGGGATACACGATATTGATCATTGGACTAGCAGGAAAAGCTTTTCTTCCCACTATTTTTCTTATAATCAAAGTTCATCCATAAAATAAGGCAAACTTTTGATTCTCATGAAAATCTCCATTCCTTTTGTGATTAAGCACTACAATCATGCTCTCCACATTGGGATACATGATATTTATTCTTTGGATTTGCAAGAAAAAGCTTTTATTTCCACTATTTTCCTGATCATCAAAGTTCATCCATGAAATAAGACAAACTTGGATACTCGTAATAATCTCTATCGTTTTTGTTACTGCACACTACAATCATGTTCTCCTTATTGGGATACACGATATTGATTTTTTGGTTCGGCAAGAAAAGCTTTTCTTTTCACCATTTTCCTTATAATCAAAGTTCATCCGTGAAATGAGAGAAACTTGGAATCTTGTAGTAATCTCCACTCTTTTTGTGATTGGGTAGAACAATCATGTTCACCATATTAGGATACACGATATTGAAGCTTTGGTTTGGCAAGAAAAGCTTTTCTCTCCACCGTTTCCCCTATAATCAAAGTTCATTCAAGAAATGAGTTAAACATGGATCCTCGTATTAATCTCCAATCCTTCTGTGATTGGGCACTACAATCATGTTCTCCACATTGGGGTATACGATATTGATGCTTCGAATTTGGAAGAAAAGCTTTTCTCTCCACCGTTTCCCTTATAATCAAAGTTCATTTGATAAATGAGTCAAACATGGATTCTTGTACTAATCTCCAATCTTTTTATGATTAGGTACTACAATCATGTTCTCCACATTAGGGTACACGATATTGATGCTTCAAATTTGCAAGAAAAGCTTTCTTTCCACCATTTTCCTTACAATCAAAGTTCACAAGGAAAATAGTGGAAAGAAAAGCTTTTCTTGCAAATCCAAAACATCGATATGATCTATCCCAATGTGGGGAACATGATTGTAGTGCCCAATCACAAAAAGAATGGAGATTATTTCTAGAATCCAAGTGTGACTAATTTCATGGATAAACTTTGATAAGGAAAACAGTTGAAAGAAAAGCTTTTCTTGCTAAACAAAAGAATCAATATCGTGTATCCCAATGTGGAGAACATGATTGTAGTGCCCAATCATAAAATAAGTGGAGGTTATTATGAGAATCCAAGTTTCTCTCATTTCTCGGATGAACTTTGATTATAAGGAAAATAGTGGAAGGAAAAGCTTTTCTTGCAAATCCAAAGCAACAATATCATGTATCCCAAAGTGGAGAACATGATTGTAGTGCCCAATCACAAAAAGAATGAAGATTATTATGAGAATCTAAGTTTGACTCATTTAACGGATGAACTTTGACTATAAGGAAAAATGTGGAAGAAAAAGCTTTTTTTGCCAAACCAAAACTTTCATATTATGTATCCCAATGTGTAGAACATGATTGTAGGGCCCAATCACAACAGGAGTGGAGATTATTACAAAAATCCACGTTTGTCTCATTTGATGGATGAACTTTGAATATAAGGAAAATGGTGGAAAGAAAAGTTTTTCTTGCAAATTCAAAGCATCAATATTGTGTATCCCAATATGGAGAACATGATTGCAGTGCCCAATCACAAAAAGAATGGAGACTATTAAGAGAATCCAAGTTCGACTCATTTGATGGATAAACCTTGATTATAAGGGAAACGGTGGAAAAAAAGGTTTTCTTTCCTAACCAAAGAATTAATATTGTGTATCCCAATATGAAGAACATGATTGTAGTGCCCAATGACAAAATTAATGGAGATTGTTATGAGAATCCAAGTTTTTCTCATTTCACTGATGAACTTTGATGATAAGGAAAATAGTGGAAAGAAAAGCTTTTCTTACTAATCCAAAGCATTAATATTATGTATCCCAATGTGGGGAACATGATTGTAGTGCCTAATCACAAAAAGAATAGAGATTATTACGAGAATCCATGTTTAACTCATTTCACGGATGAACTTTGATTATAAGGAAAATAGTGGAAAGAAAAGCTTTTATTGCTAAACTAAAGCCTCAATATCGTGTATCCCAATATGGAGAACATGAGTGTAGTGCCCGATCACAAAATGAGCAGAGATTATTATGAGAATCCAAGTTTCTCTCATTTCATAGATGAATATTGATTATAAGGAAAATGGTGGAAAGAAAAGCTTTTCTTGCCTAACCAAAGAATCAATATTATGTATCCTAATGAGGAGAACATTATTGTAGTGCGTAATAAGAAAAAGAATGGAGATTATTTCGAGTATCCAAGTTTGTCTCATTTCACGGATGAACTTTGATTATAAGGAAAAGGTGGAAGGAAAAGCTTTTTTTTGCCAAACCAAAGCTTCCATATTATGTATCCCAATGTGGAGAACATGATTGTAGTGCCCAATCGCAACAAGAATGGAGATTATTACAAGAAGCTATGCTTGTCTTATTTCATGGATGAACTTTGATTATAAGGAAAATGGTGGAAAGAAAAGTATTTCTTGCAAATCCAAAGCATCAATATCGTGTATCCCAATATGTGGAACATGATTGCAGTGCCCAATCATAAAAAGGATGGAGATTATTACAAAAATTGAAGTTTGACTTATTTCAAGGTTAAACTTTGATTAAAAGGAAAATGGTGGAAAGAAAAGCTTTTCTTGCCTAACCAAAGAATCAATATCATGTATCCCAAGAAGGAGAACATGATTGTAGTGTGCAATAGTAAAAAGAATAGAGATTATTACTTGTATCCAAGTCTGTCTCATTTCACAGATGAACTTTGATTATAAGGAAAAGGTGGATGGAAAAGCTCATTTTGCCAAACCAAAGCTTCCATATTGTGCATCCCAATGTGAAGAACATGATTATAGTGCTCAATCACAACAATAGTGGAACGAGAATTTATGTTTTTCTCATTTCATGGATGAACTTTGATTATAAGGAAAATGGTGGAAAGAAAAGTTTTTCTTGCAAATCCAAAGCATCAATATCGTATATCCCAATGTGGAGAACGTGATTGTAGCACCTAATCACAGAAGAATGGAGATTGTTCCAAGAATCCAAGTTTAACTCATTTCAAGGATGAACTTTGATTATAAGGAAAACAATGGAAAGGAAAGCTTTTCTTGGAAATCCAAGGCATCAATATTGTGTATCCCAATGTGGTGAACAAGATTCTAGTGCCCAATCACAAAAGGAATAGAGATTATTCCGAGAATCCAAGTTTGACACATTTCACAGATAAACTTTGATTATAAGGAAAACGGTGGAAAGAAAAAGCTTTTCTTGCAAATCAAAATCATCAATATCATGTATCTCGATGTAGAGAACATGATTGTAGTGCCTATTCACAAAAAGAATAGAGATTGTTATGAGAATCCAAGTTTGACTCATTTTAGGGATGAACTTTGATTATAAGCAAAACAGTGGAAAGAAATGCTTTTCTTGCCTAACCAAAGAATCAATATCTTGTATCCTAATGTGGAGAACATGATTGTATTGGCCAATCACAAAAGAATAGAGATTATTACGAGAATCTAAGTTTAACTCATTTCACGGATAAACATTGATTAAAGGGAAAATGGTGGAAAGAAAAGCTTTTCTTGCCTAATCAAACAATCAATATCTTGTATCCCAATCTGGATAACATGATTATAGTGCCCAATCACAAAACGAGTGGATATTATTACAAGAATCCAAGTTCCTCTCATTTCAAGGATGAACTTTGATTATAAGGAAAATGGTGAAAAAAAAGTTTTTCTTGCAAATCCATAGCTTCTATATCATGCATCCAACTATTGTGAACATGATTGTAGTGCCCAATCACAAAAGAATAGAGATTATTACGAGAATCCATGCTTTACTCATTTCGTAGATGAACCTTGATTATAAGGAAAATGGTGAAAAGAAAAGCTTTTCTTGCAAATCCAAAGCGTCAATATCGTGTATCCCAATATTGGGAACATGATTGCAGTGCCCAGTCACGAAAAGAATGGAGATTATTATGAGAATCCAAGTTTAACTCATTTCATGGATGAACTTTGATTATAAGGGTAGTGGAAAGAAAGCTTGTCTTACCAAACCAAAGCCTTGATATCGTGTATCCCAATGTGGAAAACATGATTGTAGTGCCTAATCACAAAATGAGTAGACATTATTACAAGAATCTAAGTTTCTCTTATTTCACAGTTGAACATTGATTATAAGAAAAATAGTGGAAAGAAAAGCTTTTCTTACTTAACCAAAGAATCAATATCGTGTATCTCAATAAGGAGAACATGATTGTAGCGCACAATAGCAGAATGAATGGTGACTATTACGAGTATCCAAGTTTGTCTTATTTCACGAATGAACTTTGATTATAAGGAAAAAATGGAAGGAAAAGCTCTTTTTGCCAAACCAAAGCTTCCATATTGTGTATTCCATTGTGGAGAACATGATTGTAGTGCCCAATCACAACAAGAGTGGAGATTATTATGAGAATCTATGTTTGTCTCATTTCACGGGTGAACTTTGATTACAAGGAAAATGGTGAAAAGAAAAAGTTTTTCTTGCAAATCCAAAGCATCGGTATTGTGTATCCAAATGTGGAGAACATGATTGTAATGCCCATCACAAAAAGAATAGAGATTATTGCAAGAATCCAAGTTCAACTCATTTCAGGGATGAACTTTGATTATAAGGAAAATGGTGGAAAGAAAAGCTTTTCTTGCCTAACCAAAGAATCAATATCGAGTATCCTAATGAGGAGAACATGATTGTAGTGCGCAATAACAAAAAGAATGGAGATTATTACGAGTATCCAAGTCTATCTCATTTCACAGATGAACTTTGATTATAAGGAAAAGGTGGAAGAAAAAGCTCCTTTTGCCAAACCAAAGCTTCCATACTGTGTATCCCAATGTGAAGAACATGATTGTAATGCCCAATCACAATAATAGTGGAGATTATTACGAGAATCTATGTTTGTCTCATTTTGTGGATGAACTTTGATTATAAGGAAAATGGTGGAAAGAAAAGTTTTTCTTACAAATCCAAAACATCAATATTATGTATCCCAATGTGGAGAACATGATTATAGCACCCAATCACAAAAGAATGGAGATTGTTATGAGAATCCAAGTCTTACTCATTTTAGGGATGAACTTTGATTATAAGGAAAATAGTGAAAAGAAAAGCTTTTCTTGGAAATCCAAAGCATCAATATTATGTATCCCAATGTGAAGAACATGATTCTCATGCACAATCAAATAAAGAATAGAGATTATTCTGAGAATCCAAGTTTGACTCATTTCACGGATGAACTTTGATTATAAGGAAAATGGTGGAAAGAAAAAGCTTTTCTTGCAAATTGAAAGCATCAATATCGTGTATCCCGATCTGGAGAACATGATTGCAGTGCCCAATCACAAAAAGAATGATGATTATTATGAAAATCCAAGTTCAATTCATTTCATCGAGGAACTTTGATTAGAAGGAAAACATTGGAAAAAAAGCTTTCCTTGCAAATCGAAACCATATTGTAGTGTCCAATCACAAGAAGAGTAGAGATTATTACAAGAATCTATGTTTTTTTCATTTCATAGATGAACTTTGATTGTAAGGAAAATGATGGAGAGAAAAGTTTTTCTTGCAAATCCAAAGTATCAATATTGTGTATCCTAATATGGAGAACATGATTGCCGTGCCCAATCACAAAAAAATGGATATTATTACGAGAATCCAAGTTTGACTCATTTCAAGGATAAACTTTGACTATAAGGAAAATAGTGGAAAGAAAAGCTTTTTTTGGAAATCCAAAACACCAATATTGTGCATCCCAATGTGGAGAACATGATTCTAGTGCCCAATCACAAAAAGAATAAAGATTATTTCGAGAATCCAAGTTTGACTCATTTCACAGATAAACTTTGATTATAGGGAAAACAATAGAAAAAAAAACTTTTCTTACAAATCAAACATGTCAATATCGTGTATC
>JBBYHL010438162.1:0-18172 GCA_038381835.1 Adansonia madagascariensis
AACTAGGTTTCTAGTGTTAGGTTTAACCCTCTTAATAGGTGCCAACTAGTATGAGCTTTGACTTGATAGGCCTTCAGCCTTTTATGGACTAAGGTAGGTAGGCATCCAGCTCTGTGGATTGACTTGATAGTCATCTAACTTTTTATGGATTAAAGTTGATAAGCATCTAGCATTTTATGAACTGTGGTAGAAAGGCATCTAACTCTTTATGGATTGTAGTGGTTAGGCACCTAGCTCTTTATGGATTAAGGTAGGTAGGCATCTAGCTTTTTATGGACTGAGGTCGTACGTGTCCAGCTCTTTGTGGACTGAGGTAGTTAGGCATCCAACTCTTTAGGGAATAAGATATCTAGATCTTTATGGATTAAGGTACATAGGTGTGTGTCCAGCTTTTTATGGATTGAGGTGGCTAGGCTTTTAGATATTTGCAGACTAAAAGAAAAAAGGGCATCCAGTTTTTCATGGACTAAAAGTAAGAAAAGGAGTCTAGCTTTTCATGGATTAAAACGAAAAAGGCATCCCACTTTTTGTAGAATAAAGGAAAAAAAGGTACCTAGCTTTTCGTGGACTAAAAAAGAAAAGACATCTAAATCTTTATGGACTAAAAGGAAAAAAGACATCTAGCTCTTGATAGACTAAAAGAGAAAAGGCATCTAGCTCTGTATGGACTAAACAACATGAGCTTACTACCTCAGCTGGATTTTTTTAGGGCTTTTCAAAAATTGGAATCTATACCTGAGGTATTTTCCTAACTTTTGTGAGTAGGAGTTTGTACCTGAAGAATGTTAATTGTTGTATAAATGATGCATGAAGATTTAAATGCATGTTTAAATGAGGCAAAGGTAATAATTTTAAAAGCCTAATCTGGCAATTGGCTTTAGAGTTTTGAATCACCTTTTATATTTAAGTTTCATTGGGTGTCTTGTTTCTCAAGGTTTGCCAACTTTACTTTCAATGTTTAGAAGTTTTTTTTGAATGGTTGAGGTCGTTTATGAAGTTTGGGATGACCCGTGATGCGTAAAAAGGTTTTTGAGTCTGATCAGCTCCTATTAGTGGGTTAACAAACTTGGCCAATTGGTTCTTAACATGCCTGGAAAGTTACATCTGATGGTTTAACTAATCGATAGGAACATGGTTTGAAGGTAGCAATTAAGGATCATTGATTTGGCTCTACTTTTTGGTTAAGGTTTATTGAAGGACTCTTTTATTACATTTTTCAACATGGAGGAAGTTTGAAGGTTAAGTCTAGTTATGGTCACAGAATCCATTCTTGGCTTTTTACACATGAAAAAATTGTCCTACGACGTTTCATATCTTTCTTCAAGTAATACCAAAAAATCCCATTATTAATTTTGTACAATCTATCAAGCATTATCAATTGTATGACAAGCATGATGCAATGGAAGAAAAGGAATATAATTAATTGAACATTCTAGGAGGTACAGAGAAAGTTGAAAATTAACATTTCTAGGTAATTGGTCATTTTTTATGCTAATGACATGAATCTTCTGCTGAGTACTTCTAGAGACTTATCTCAAATAACCAACTTTCTCGATGTCGACCATTCTTCGAGGAACTTCTTTGAAATAGCATTCTTGACTTGACAATTTAAACACAAAACATAAAACCAAGAATATAAAGGAATTAGAAACTTAACTTGATGCTTTAGTATCAAATGCAAATTAGGAATATCAAAAGTTGAATGCCACAAGATTAAACTAACTTTGATAAGTTTTGATGGAGTCCAAAGAAGAACTTAAGGGAATTTTGCTCACCACAAGACAACTTATATTAATCATACAAATAAATCTTAATCTTCAATTGCAAAAGGCTATTTATAGCCAAAAGACAAAACCTTTAGACAGCTTAATGAGTGAAACTCGTATGGGCCTTTAGATAGCCAATTAAAATGTCAAAATGAAGCCTTAAGCCTAATAACTAGTGTTCTAATGCATTGGCCTTTGATATAGATACTTAAAACAATTAAAATAACATGTGACAGGCATGTTCCACTTATTAAAATAAGGTCTAACCCATAACTAAGTAGAAAGACAAGCCTAAATATCAAAGTTAGGCTAGTCAAAATAAGTTACTTATATGCCTGAAGCAAGTTAATTAAGCACGGCTGATTGAAATCTACATCTTCTTTAAAGCCCATGTCCATGCCATCTTTATCTTTAGCTTCTTGTATGAATAGGTTCTTGATCAATCCATGCATAGCTTCTTGAAGTTATCTAGCCTGAGCTCATGAAAGAGGTCCACTTAGCACTTGGAAGTCCTTTGGAACATCATCCATGTTGTCTTGCATTAGTTGGATCACATCATTCCCTCATTCCTTAGAAGGATTCATTCTCGATTCAAAACCTACATCAAAATGAAAAAGATCAAAAACATTAAATGTGGGATTCACTTGATACTCACTTAGAATATAGAACTTGTAGGCATTGTCATTAATATTTTTCCATGACTTGCGAAGGTCCATCTTTACACATTTGCAGTTTGGATTTCCTTTGTTCTAGAAACCTTTCTTTCCTCACGTGAACCTATAGCCAACCTCAAGGTTCAAAGGTGATAAGTTAGTATCTGTTATTAGTTTGGATAACACTTTTTCATTCTTCTTCTCAATGTACTATCATGCTTGTTCATGGATCTATTCCACTAAATCAGCCTTCCCCTTTCCATTTAGGCTAGCTATCTCATTCATAGGTAAAGGAATCAAATCCAACAGTGGCCAAGGATTATAAACAATCTCAAAAGCTAAGTAATAAGTGGAAGAATGCACTAAGCAATTATAAGCAAACTAAACAAGAGGAATACAATCTTCATAAGCTTTTAAAAGCATAAACAATCTCAAAAGCAGAATAACCGATGGAAGAATGCACTAAGCAATTATAAGAAAACTAAACAAAAAGAATCTTATCTTCCCAAGTTTTCAAATTCTTTTGAATGATAGCTCATAGAAAGGTTCTTAAGGTACAGTTAACTACTTTGGTTTGCCTATTAATTTGGGAATGACAGTTGGTAGAAAATAATAACTTAGTTCCCAATCCTCCCTACAACATTTTTCAAAAGTGACTAAGGAACTTAACATCCCGATCACTCACAATTGTCCTAGGAATCCCATGCAAATGAGCAATGTCTTGAAAAAACAAATCTGTTATATTTATGGCATCATCAATTTTATGACAAAGAATGAAATAAGCTATCTTAGAAAACCTATAAACAACCATAAATATTCAATCCGTTCCTCTCTTGGTTATAAACTACCCTAACATGAAGTACATAGACAAATTTATCCACGGTTTGTAGGTATAAGAAGTTAGGTGTATAAACTATGAGGTAGGTCTTAGGCTTGGCTTGTCTGCATGAAATGCAATGAGAACACACTCTCTCAATGTCCTTACACATTTTTAACCAATAAAAATGTTCTTACAATATGGATAATGTATTATGAACCTTAAAATGCCCCATCAATCTGTCATTGTGAGATCATGCACAAGTAATTTCTTAATGAACAAGAAGGCACACAAAGTTTATTCTCCTTAAACAAATAACCATCATGTCTATAAAATTTGCCAAAAGCAAAATTTTCACATGCTTTATACACGTTTTCAAAATCATGATCTTTTACATACAATTCTTTGATATACTCAAATCTTAACAACTTTAAACTAAGTGTAAAGCTTAGGGTATACTTGCATGACACGGCATTAGCCATAATGTTATCCTTCCTTTATTTGTACTAAGTGGCATAAGGAAAAGTCTCATTGAACTCTACCTATTTTGCATGGCGACGATTCAGTTTGCCTTGACCCTTTGAGTGTTTTAAGGATTCATGATCAGAATGAAATGACAAATTCTTTAGGCCAAAGGTAATGTTGCCACGTCTCTAGAGCCCTTACCAATGTTTACAACTCCTTGTTATATGTTAAGAAGTTCAAAATGGCTCCACTGAGATTTTCACTGAAAAATGCTATAAGACATTTTTCTTGTATCGAAATAGCTCCAATACCTATCCTTGAAGCATAAAATTCAATCTCAAAAGTTTTAGTGAAATTAGGAAATTATAATAAAGGAGAGAACACAATTTATCTTTCAACAAATTAAATGCTTTTTCTTGTTCCTCCCACTATTTAAAGTTCACATGCTTCTTAATCACTTTTATTAAGGTTAAAGTAGTGGAGCTAAAGTCCTACACAAAACATCAATAGAAGCTAGCTAAACCATGGAAACAACTTAATTTAGTCATAAATTTAGGTGTCAGCCATTCTTTAATTGCCTTTATCTTCTCTTTATCAACTTTTATGCCTTTTGCACTCGCAATAAATCCCAGAAAAACAACTTTACCATGCAAAAGGAGCATTTTTTTTATTAATACAACTTTTCCTTTGTAAAAACATCTAGCGCACACTTCAAATGATTCATATAGTCATCAAAATTCTTGTTATACACTAGAACGTCATCAAAATATACAACAATGGACCTAACAATGAATGCATGCAAAATAAGATTCATCAATCTCATAAATGTACTAGGTGCATTGGTAGGACCAAATGGCATGACTAACCACTAGTATAACCCATGTTTAGTCTTAAAGGCAATTTTCTACTCATCACCCAATTTCATTTTAATTTGATGGTATCCACTTTTCAAATCAATTTTAGAAAATATGAAAGAACCATGCAACTCATCTAGCATATCATCTAATCTAGGAATAGGGTGATGATACTTTACAGTGATTTTATTGACATCCCTACAATCCATGCACATCCTCCAAGTTTAATTTTTCTTTGGCACTAATAACATGGGCACCGCATATGAACTCATGCTTTTTCTCACTTGCCCCATTGTCAATAGCTTGTTAACTTTCCTTTGGAGTTCTTTTGTCTTTCGAAATTGCTCCTACATGCCGAATGACTAGGAAGTGCTACACCAGGGATGAAATCAATCCTCTAATTAGTGGTAATCCTTTCGAAACTTCTTTTAAGAAGACATCCTCATATTCTTGTAACAAAAAAACAACAACACTAAACAAAAAAGGTTTAAGATCATCAATGTTAAATAAGCCTCCTTGCACATAAGCACAATCAATGGCTTTCAAGCATACAAAGCACCTTTGTACTCCATTGCTTTTGTATGCAAACTTTTATTTTTTACTCTTGTTGTTTGGCTTTTTTCTTTTTCACTCACACTAACTTGCTCTTTTAACACTCATTTTTTATTTTTACTTTTATTTTTTTTATTTTTCTTATTGCTCACATTATTTTCTTTTACCTTACACATGATTTCACTTTGGTTCCCTTCTTATTTTTTTATATTCGTGCACCTCGTGGGGAGTCATTGGATCAAATGTTACACTTCGACCATCTTTTTGAAAAGAGTACTTGTACTTGAAACCATCATGGATAACATGCCTATCATATTGCCTAGGTCTTCCTAACAAGATATGACTTGCATACATAAGTGCAATATCACATAACACCTTATTAGAATATTTCTTGATTGAAAAGTAACCAATCATCTATTTATTCACCTTAACTTACCTATATTTATTTAGCCATTGTAACCTATATGGTTAAGGATGTCTCATGTATTGCAATCCCAACTTTTCCACTAAAGTAGCACTAGCTACATTGGAATAATTACCTCTGTCAATGATCAAAGTATATATACCTTATTGTTGATGTGACAACAAGTATGGAAGATGTTCTCACATTGCTCCCTATCTCCATCCTCCTTCATTTGAAGATTTAGAACATGCATAACTACTAAGGCCTCCCTTAGATAGCATACTCCATGTCACATTCTTCTTCGTATGAAGAAAAAAAATCTTTCTCACTTTTATCAATTATAATTGCACCATTGATTTTCATGACCATATCTCTCTTATTTGGACACTGAGAAGGGATATGACCTATTCCTAGACATCTAAAACACTTGGTATCATGATATCTATTAAACTACGAAGAGTTGGTGCCTTGTTTATCACTGACTACCTTTTCTTTTTTATACTTGTCTTCCTTAAACATGGCAATGCCTTTGTCCCTTTTAGTTTTACTCCAATTCATTTTCTAAGACAACTTGGAACCTGGATTTAATAAAGTAAACTTATCCACCCCTTTTAACTTAAGTTGCCTCTCCACCTTTATAACCATTTACACCATGTCTTCAAGCTTTACATAATGATGCAACTCAATTACATTCGCTATCCATCGATTTAACCATTCAAGAAATGTGCTATGGTTGCCTCTTGGTCTTTTTACACATTACCTCTAATCACGGCAATTTCTATCTCCTTATGATAGTCCTCTACACTCTTGGACCCTTGCGTAAGGTTTTGAAGCTGCTAATGCAAATCTCAATAATAATGGCTTGTCACAGAATGCTTCCTCATCCTTTCATTTAGGCCCAAGTTTTAATAGGTCCCTTCAAATTTCTATGACAAATAAAAATAACTTGATCCAACCAAACAATTGCATAATCGGTCAATTCAATAGCAGCAAGTTTCACCTTTATTTTGAATAATGGTAGCATTGAAACACAAGCTCAACTTTTCATTCCCGCTAGATATAAGTCAGGATTTTTTTTACCTAAAAATGAAGGAATCTTTATTGTAATGCTACCAATATTTTGTTCCATGCCATCATGATTCGTAGGCTCCTTTTTAGGCTAGTAGTCTTGCTTAGCTCCTTTTTGTGCAAATCTTGTAGCATCCATGCACTCTACCTCATTTTCATCCTCTTCAATCACCAGCTCATTTTTTTCCAAAGATTGGATATTTAGTCTATTCTTTCTCCTTTTATTTAGTTGCTCTTTTATCATCCTTGCAATTGTAACATCTTATCTATCCATTCTTTCATTTAGTTACTCTTTTTTTCATTCTTGCAATTGTAGCTTCTTATTTGTCTTGGAGATTCCCAAAGACAAGTTGCAGTCTTTCAAGTTATTGTTGCATGGTCTAGAGAGTGGAAGCAAGTTCTGGCTTTGTTTCATGCTTTTCACTACTATTACCATCCTATTTCGATGCTTCCATGCCTTTTCTTACCAAATTCATACTTCCAATAACAAAATTGTTTAGAACCTCACAAGAATCACTCTTTCACATGTTTATCCTCAATATGTCTTGCACTTGTGTTTTCACTCAATTTGGCTTTTGACTTACTCTAAAATCTTACTCTTCGAGCTTTTACTACTCTAGAATTTCCTTTTTTCTTGGTTATTTTACTAGACTCACAATGAAATAATCAAAAGTTAAATTCAATTTGAAGAAATTCAAAATAATAATAACTCTTAAGTTTATGGATGAACTAAAAACCCAATGAAAAAAAATAAAAAAGGAAACAAGATATCGAATGGTATAAAATTGTACAGACTGTGTTGGAATAAATAAAAGTGCAATTGCTAAAGAATAAGAAAATATCAATTAATTTAAGAGGAAAAGGAAATTATCATCACAACAAAGGAAATAAAATCAAAGCATTGATTGGAATGAAGAAAAGGAAAACTACCAAGATATCAAAAAAAAAAGAATAAAATTTGGTCAATCTAAAATATCAATTATTTTAAGATAAAAAAGAGATTTTGAAGATCATAATAAAGGAAACAAAACTTAAAAAATTAATTAGAAAGAAAGAAAAGGAAACACTAAGATATCAAAAAAGAAAGAAACAAAATTTGGTCAAAATAAGGGGTAAAATCAAGTTAAACTCTCTAAATTTTTCAAAACATAAATTGCCACTTTGCTGGTTCGTCCAACCTTTTTTCCACCACTTTGTTTTGTTTCTTTTGAATTATGAAATTTTATTTTATGTATTTTCTTTTGTTTTTTCAAAATTTTAGAAATGATAACTAATGATCAGTAACAAATTAAGAGGCTAACAAAAAACTAGTACTACTTGATAAAAGAAATAACAGATAGATCAACTTAGTCTAAACCAAAGCTCTGATGCCAAATGATGCAAAAACCTAAGAAAAATGTCCTTAAATCCCTAAATAACAATTTGGATCAAAGATTATAAACTTAAAAAATGAATGAGAAAGTAGGATTCTTGACCCATTAATCTAAATACAAAACACAAATGAAGAATACCAAGGGAGTTGAAAAATTGACCCGACACTTTAGTATCAAATGCAAGCAAAAAATATCAAATGTTAAATGCCATAAGATTAAACTAACTTTGATAAGTTTTGATCAAGTCCAAAAAAGAACCCAAGGGAATTTTTCCTCATTATAAGACAACTTATATTAATCATCTCAAGAAAACTAATTCTTGCAATTGTAAGAGGCTATTTATAGCCAAAAGACAAAACCCTAAGACATCCTAACAAATGAAACTCGCAAGGGCCTTTAGATGGCCAATTAAAATGTCAAATAAAGCCTTAAGCCCAATAACCAGTGTTACAATGCATGGGCCCTTGATATAAATACTTAAAATAATTAAAATAGTATGTGATAGGCATGTGCCACTTATTAAAATAAGGTTTAACCTAGAATTAAACGAAAGATAAGTGTAAATATCAAAGTTAGGCCTAGTCACTTAATAACTTACTCATAGGCTTGAAGCAAGTTAACTATGTGTGGCTAATTGAAGTCCACATCCTCTTTGAAGTCCATGTCCATGTCCATGCCATCTCCATCTTTAACTTATTGTGTGAATAGGTTCTTAATCAATCCTTGCATAACTTCTTAAAGTTGTTTAGCTAGAGCTCATGTATGAGGTCCACTTAGCAGTTGGAAGTCATTCACAACATCATCCATGGTGTCTTGCATTGGCTGGGTCACATCATCCCCTCTTCCTCATAAGGATTCATCCTACATCAGCACCTACATCAAAAGGATACATTAAATGTGGGATTCACTAATACTCACTTGGAAGATCTAACTCATAGGAATTGCCATTAATCTTTTCCATGAATTGGAAAGGTCCATCTCCATGTAGTTACAACTTGGATTTCTTTTGTTTTAGAAATCTATCTTTCCTCGTGTGAGCCTATACCCAATCTCTCAGTTCAAAGGTGATAAGCTGGTGTCCTTTATTAGCTTGGACAATACTCTTTTCACTATTTTTCTTAATATACTACTATGCTTATTCACGGATCTATTTCACCAAATTGGCCTTTCTATTTCCATCTAGAATAGTTATCTCATTCACTAGGAAAGGCATTAAATCTAATAGTGTCAAAAAATTAAAACTATAAACTATCTCAAAAGGAGAATAACCAATGGAAGAATATGTAGAGTGATTATGATAAACTCAACAAGAGGAATGCAATCATCCCAGGTTTCTAAATTTTTTTGAATGAGAGCTTATATCAAGGTTTTTAAGGTTTAGTTTATTACTTCGATTTGCCCATCAGTTTGGGGATCACAAGTGGTAGAAAACAATAACTTAGTTCCCAAATTTCCCCTAATATTTTCCAAAAATGAGTAAGAAACTTAACATCTTGATCACGACAATTATCCAAGGAATCCCATGTAAATAAACAATGTCTCAAAAGAACAAATCAGTTATGTTTGTGGCGTCATTAGTTTTATGGCAAAGAATAAAATGAGCTATCTTAGAAAACCTACCAACAACCAAAAATTTTGAATCTATTAATTTTTTGGTTCTAGGTAACACTAAAATGAAGTCCATAGACAAATCTATCCATGGTTCACTAGACACAGGAAGTGGGGTGTATAAAGCATGAGGTAAGGTCCTAGACTTGGCTTGTTTACATGAAGTGCAATGAAAACACATTCTCTCAATGTCCCTGTACATTTTTGGCCAATAAAAATGTTCTTGCAATATAGTTAATATCTTAGAACCCTTAAATGCCTAATCAATCTACCACTATAAGACTCACGCATAAGCAATTTCTTAAAGAACAAGAAAGCAGACAAAATTTATTCTCATTAAATAAATAACCCTGATGTCTATAAAATTTGCCAAAAGTAGAATTTTCACATGCCTCATACACGTTTAAGAACAATTTTTGACTAAGTGTAGAGATTATGGCATACCTGCATGACAAGGCATCAGCCATAATGTTTTTCTTCCCTTTTTTGTATTGAATGACATAAGAAAATGTCTCAATGAACTTTACCCACTTTTCATGGTAGATATTCAGTTTGCCTTGACCCTTTATGCATTTCAAGGATTCATGATCAAAGTGAATGACAAATTCTTGAGGCAAAAGGTAATGCTACCATGTCTCAAAGCCTTCACTAACATATACAACTCCTTGTCACTAAATTTTTCACTGAATAATGCTATGGGACAATTTTATTGCATCAAAATAACACTAATACCTATCCGTATCATATTCAATTTCAAAAGTCTTAATGATCTAGGTAATTTTAATAAGAAAAGCATAATACAATTTATCTTTCAACAAATTAAATGCTTTTCTTGTTCCTTCCTCCATTTAAAAGTTCTCATGTTTCTTAATCACTTCTGTTAAGCATAAAGCAATGGTGCTAAAGCCTTTCATGAAACGTTGATAAAAATTAAGCAAACCATGGACACTTTTCACTTCAGTCACAGATTTAGGTGTTAGCCACTCTTTAATTTCCTTTATCTTCTCTTGATCAATTGCTATGCCTTGTGCACTCACAATAAATCCAAAAAAAAAACACTACGATATCCATGCAAAAAGTGCAATTTTTTAGATTAGCGTACAACTTGTCCTTTCTAAGAACATCTAGCACACACTTTAAATGATTCATATGTTTATGTAAATTCTCATTGTAACTAGAATGTCATCAAAATATACAACAATGAACAATGCACACAAAATATGATTCATCAATCTCATGAATGTACTGGGTGTATTAGTAATACCAAATGGTATGACTAACCACTCGTATAACCTATGTCTAATCTTAAAGGTAGTTTTCCACCCATCTCCTGATTTCATTCTAATATGATGGTATCCACTTTTCAAATCAATTTTAAAAAATATACAAAAACTATGTAACTCATCTAACATATCATCAATATAGTGTGGTGATACTTTATAGTGATTTTGTTGATAGCACTGCAATCCATGCACATCCTCCATGTTTTATCTTTTTCTAGAACTAACAATCCATGCAAGGTTGGATATTTGGTTTGTTCCTTCTCCTTTCATATGGTTGCACTTTTTTCATCTCCGTAATTTTAGCTTTTCGCCTATCTATTCTATCTTGAAGATTCCTAGAGGCAAGTTGCATTCTTTCAAATTGTTGTTGCATGGCTTAAAAAGTGAAAGCAAGTTTTGCTGTGTTTCTTGCTTTCCACTACTATTACTATCCTGTTTCGATGCTTCAATGCCTTTTTCTACCAAATTCATACTTGTAATAACATAAGTTACTTATGACCTCATAAGAATCACTCCCTCATGTGTTTACCTTTAATTTAGGTCTTGCGCTCATGTTTTCACTAAAATTTACTTTTAGCTTACTCTATTGATGTTACTCTCTTGTGCTTTTTACCACTTTAATTTTTTTGGTTCTTTTAAGAGACTCACAACAAAGCAATTAAAAGTTAAATTTAATTCAAAATAATTCAAACTAATGACAACTTTTAAGTTTATGTATGAACTAAAAACCTAATGGAAAGAAATAAAAGAGGAAATAAGATAATGAATGGTGTGTAAATTGAAGAGATTATGTATGAATGAATGAAAGTGTAGTTACTAAAAAAAGGAAAATATCAATTAATTTAAGAGAAAAGGAAATTATAAAGAGCACAGTAAAGGAAATAAAATCAAAAGATTAATTGGAAAAAAAAAGGAAGAACTATGAATATATTAGAAAAGGGAAGATAGAATTTGGTTAATCTAAAATATCAATTAACTTATGAGAAAAAGGAGATTATCAAGATCATAGCAAAGAAAACAAAAATAAAGCAAATTGATTAATATGAGAATCCATGTTGATTTTATTTGAGGGTCAAGCTTTGATTCTATGAAAAATGATAGGAATAATAACTTTTCTTACAAAACCAAAGCATAGATATTGTGTATCCCAATGAGAAGAACGTGTTTTTGCAGCCTAATCATAAAAAAATAAAGATTAGTAGAAGAATCCGTGTTTAATTCATTTGATTGATGAACTTTAATTTTAAGGAAAATTATAGAAAGAAAAGCTTTTCTCGTAAAACCATAGCATCAATATCATGTATCCTAATATGGAAAATGTGTTCTTGTAGTCCAATTATGAAAAGAACAAATATTATTACTAGAATCCATGCTCATCTCAATTGAAGGATGAACTTTCATTTTAAGGAAAATGGTGGAAAGAAAAACTTTTCCTATTCAACCAAAGCATCAATATCATGTATCCTAATAAGGAGAATGTATTTTTGTAGCTGATCATGAATAGAATGGAGATAATAATAAGAATATATGTTCACCATATTTGAGGGCAAATTTTGATTTAAATACCATGTATCCTGTAAAGGAGAATGTGTTTTTGTAGCCTAATCATGAAAAGAATGAGGACAAACGTTGATTCTAAGGTAAATAGTAGGAAGAAAACTTTTCTTGCATAACCAAAGCATCAAGATCTGTATCCATATGACATGAAAGTGTTTTTCTAGCCTGATCATGGAAAAAATGAAAATTATTATGAGAATCTATGTTCCTGTTATTTGAGGAATGAACTTTGATTCTAAGCAAAATAGTGGTGGAAAAAAGCTTTTCTTGCAAAACCAAAGATCAATATCATGTATCCCAAAGATGATAACTTACTTTTCTAGCCTAATCCTGAAAAGAATAGAGTTTATTACAAGAATCCATGTTTATCTAATTTGAGGAATAAACTTTAATTTTAACAAAAATAGGGCGAAGAAAAGCTTTTTCTTGCAAAACTAAAGCTTGAATATCATGTATCCAAATGAGAAGAACGTGTTTTTTTGCT
Organism: Adansonia madagascariensis; assembly: GCA_038381835.1. Lineage (NCBI taxonomy): Eukaryota > Viridiplantae > Streptophyta > Magnoliopsida > Malvales > Malvaceae > Adansonia > Adansonia madagascariensis. Next base: position 12,884 of record JBBYHL010438162.1, read on the forward strand.
CAATCCTAAAAATAATGGAGATTATTCGATGGACGAGTTTTGATTCTAAGCAAAATGGTAGAAAGAAAAGCTTTTCTTACAAAAGCAAAGCTTTAATATTGTGTATCCTAATAATGGAAAGTTTTGCGGTAGCCTAATCATGAAAAGAATAGAGATTATCATGAGAATCCATGTTCATCTTATTTGAGTGATGAGATTTGATCTTAAAGAAAATAGTGGGAAGGAAAGCTCTTTTTGTGAAACCAAAGTTAAATATCATGCATCCCAATGAGGAGAATGCCTTTTTGTAGCCTAATAATGAAAAAAATAGAGATTATTACAAAAATCCATGATCATCTCATTTAAAGGAAAAAATTTTATTTTAAGGAAATTCATGGAAAAAATAGAGATTATGATGAGAATCCATGTTCTCTCATTTAGGAGACAAAATTTGATTATAAGGAAAATGGTTGTAAGAAAAGCTTTTCTTGTAGAACCAAAGCATCAATATCATGTTCCTTAATGAGGAGAATGTGTTTTTATAGCTAAATCACACAAAAAGAATAGAGATTATTATGAGAATCCATGTTATTATTTGAGGGATGAACTTCGATTTTAAGTTAAATAGTGGAAAGAAAAGCTCTTCCTACAAAACCAAAGCATTAATATAGTGTATGCCAATGTGAAAATGTGTTATTGTAGCCCAATCATGAAAAGAATAGAGATTATTGTGAGAATCCATGTTCATGTCATTTAGGGGACAAACTTTGATTCTAAAGAAAATGGTGGAGAAAGAAGGTTTCTTGCAAACCAAAGAATCAATATCATCTATCCCAATAAGGAAAAAGTGTTTTTGCAGCAAACCATGAAAAGAATAGAGATTATTATGAGAATCCACATTTATCTCATATGAGGGATAAACTTTGATTATAAAGAAAGTAGAGGGAAGAAAAGTTCTTCTTTTGAATCCAAAGCATGAATATCATGTATCCTAATGATGATAGTGTGTTTTTGTAGCCCAATCATAAAAAGATTAGAGATTATTATGAGAATTAATCTTCAAATCATTTAAGGGGAACTTTGATTCTAACGAAAATGGTGGAAAAAATCTTTTCTTGTGAACCCAAAGCATGGATATCATGTATCCCAATGAGAATGTCTTTTTGTAGCCCAATTAGAGATGGCAAAATGAACCTGAACCCAAAAACCTGCCCTAAAAAACCCGAGCTTAAACCCGAATTGACCAAAAAGTCAATGGCTTGAACCCGAACCAGCCCAAACCCAAATTAGCCTAAACCCAAAATGACCCAAACCCGAATTAGCTCAAACCCGAAATGACCCGAACCCGAAATGATATGAACTCGAAAGAACCCAAACCCGAGCCTAACCTGAACCCAAACCCAAATTTAATACTAAAATAAATATAAAGAAATTATAATTAAATAATTTTTTATAAATAAAAAACTTTAATTATGAATTTTATTTTAACATTCTTTTAATAATTTAATTAAATATTAAAAACTTAAGTTATATTTTAAATATGATTAAAATTGCTCATGGGTTGGGTTGGGCTGTGGCATAAATTGTTTTAAAATCTCAAGCCATGCTATTATTTAACGTGCCCAGACCTGCTTATTTAAGCCAAAATTACTGTTCATCACATTAAGAAATATTTTTATTAATATTATATATTTTAGAATTAAATTTAAATAAAACATATTAATTTAAAATCATTATTTTGAGCCAGGTCAGGCCACTCTGATATAAAAATATGAGAATCCGGACCTAAGCCCAATTAAGCCAAGTAGGTAGCCTGACCCCTGAACAGGTATATATATGATAAAATATTCATTTATCAAAAAGTAAATTATATCTTGAGCTTTCAAAAAATTGTCAATAAAGTATATCATGAGCTTTATCTTTAATTTTATTAGTTCAAAATTAAAATTTGATAGTAGTATAATAAAGTAAAAGGAAAAACTAAAACATATGAAAGCTTATCTATTTTACTAGTGATCAATTAATTTTTTTCTATTTTACTAGTGAAATTTTAAGTGCTTATTTAAATATTATTCTTGTAGTATTAATTGCTATTTCAAGCAATGATAATTAGAGTCTAGTGATAATATAACAAAATAATAAAGTAAATTAAATATGAAAGCCATAATAAATAATATTATATCAAAAATGAAAAAAATCATACGTTAGACTTAGATTTACAATATGGTAGAAGAGAATATAAGAGTAACATAATTAAAAAAAACTTAAAACTCAATATGTATTATCAAGCAATATCTATACCCAAACCTAGTAAAGGTAAAAAAAAGGGTTAAAATAAATACAAAAAGCACTTTAAAAAACTACATCCAAATTCAGTAGTACTTTAAGGATAAAGAGAAAACAAGTGCAATATAAGAATACTAAATAACTAAAGAATCATATGTAGTAATAATATAAGAATCCAATAATATACTTGCTATTGAATATATATAGTAATAATATAAAAATCCAAAACACTAAACAGTACAATGATAAGAATCTGATAACATATATAGTATTAGTATATAGCAATTACAAAATAGTAAGCTCAATATATTTAAGGACATCTCTTTCAGATTGATTGTGCTCTTAATTCACAAGCAAGTCCATCTATTTCATCCAAAATCAAGATAAAAATATCCATTCAAGCTTCAAGTGGAAGTAAATGAACTTTGCATCAGCTTCTTTTGTATAAAAGAAGTAAAACACAATATTAATTCATTATGATTGCAAAACTAATATTAAAGAAAAAATATTATAAATTATAAGCATAGTTACAAACTAAAAGTTTTGGATCATTCAAAAAATAACTAAAGTTGAGCAATCTCCCTTCCAAATGTGATTGCATTTTTCTTCTCATCTAAAATAATAGATAATATTTAATTAAAAATATGTACTAAATTATATAAATATTATTTATAAAAAGTTTCGTAATAAGAAAAAACCTAACCCTCATATCCATATAACCAATTTCGATTGATAATCAATATTTTTGCATTTTCAGACAAAAGACAACTTCTCCATTTGTTAATAACTATACCACCTATGCTAAATGCTAATTCTAATGTAACTGTAGTGATCGGAATGCTTAGCACATCCTTTGCCATTCATGAAAGGAAAGGATATCAAAATTCATTTTTCTCCAATAATCAAGAATATCAATGTCTTTGTAGTAGTCCTCTCTAACTTTATCTAAATATATATCCCACTCTGATCCATTTGAATTAGATTGAGAATTAAAATGACAAAAAGCCTATAGTAACAAAATAAACAAAATCAACTATTATTTTATGATAATAAACATAAAAATAAAATAAAAGTTAAAAACAACTAAATATTGAATTTTTAGTTAATGATTTAATAGTAAAATGTAAATAAATATAAATTACTCTCATGTCTTCAGAAATTACTCTTTGACTACTTCTTTGAACATCACTAGATGAAACAAATTGATTATCCCTGAAATGGCTTCGATACTCTTCAAAAAGCTTTTTCATTTGTTCAAGAATACCTACCTACTTATTTTCATATTGTGGACCTAATTGTACAAAGATAAATTGCAATAGTTGCAACTTAAAACAAGGGTCAAGTATGGCTGCAAAAGATAGCACTAATGTGTTTCCTCCCAATACTTTGTAACTTTACTTTTTGTATTTATTGCCATTTGCTTAATGATTGGATTTTCAGATAGAAGTTCTTTCTCAATATTTTTTTGAATTTAGCACACACTTTCAAAATATAAGTTAGAGGTAGGATATTTAGCTCCTGAAAACAAAGTGGTTATATCATAAAAAGGCTTTAAAAATGAAAAACCTTTTCAATCCAAGCAATTTCATTATCTTTAAGAAAACAACAATTGAAAGTCTGATCCACCCTTGCCAAATTCTAAAGGTAGCAAGATAGTATGGAAACCTTTTTAGCATCAAATAAGTCAAGTTCCATCTAGTTGGAACTTCCAACCATAATGCTTTAGAATAAGTCAATCTAGCTTGAACTACATACTCACAAAACTTAATCTTCCTAGCTTCTAAACCTTTAACATATTTCACACAATTTCTTACTTTCTTTAAGCCTTCTCTAATCACTTTTAAACCATGTTGAACAACAAGATTTAATACATGAGTACAACAATGGATGTGAAAAAACTAGCCATGACATATCAAAGCATCTTGTTGATAAAGTTGAGTACACAACATTTGTTGCATGTTATATGTGTTGCTTGCATTGTCCAAGGTGATACTAAAAACTTTTCTTTCAATTCCCTAATCTTTTAACAAATCATAGAGATGTTATACAAAATATTTGCAGAGTGTTAGGGGTGCAACATAACAAGAACTTAAAATTTTGCTATTCAACTTTGAATCGGCATCAATATAGTGAACAGTCAAACAAAGATATCCATCAGATCTGCATGATGTCCACATATCAAAAGTGAGAGAAATCCTATTTGAAACTTTTTCTAAACTATATTTAAGCTTTTCTTTCATTTTCTTATGTAGTTCAAGTAATTAGCCTTATAGGTATTCCTATAAATAGGTTTGAAATCCTTATTTAAATAGCAACATAAGGCTCTAGTTTTTCTATGTTTAACCCATTCAAATGGATAACTATGCTTAATTAAACATTCAACTATCATTTCTCAATAAACATCTAATTTTATCTTGCTTGATGCACTTACCCTTACTTTATCTTCACATGCAACATGTCTAGGACATTTACTCAAATGATGATTTAAAGAACTAGTACCTGGATGAGAGTCAGCAATTAAAACCTTTCCATAGTGCATATATTTACTTTTTTTTAATCTCTACATTTTTGTTATCTTCTTGTTCATCAGGTTCAAGCATAATAAACTCTTTCCAAGCTTCAGATCGTTTTCTTAAAGAAGAAGTTAGAGCAAAAGAAGATGCTACATGCTCATTAAGAAACTCTTGATGACTATTAAAGTCCATTGTATGTGATTCTAGTTCTAAAGCTATGAAAGATAAGATATATCCAATTAACTGATGAGATGCCAGCACTTACATACATGCATATATTGTGACAACAAAGAGATTTAATTAAATAATGATAGATATTAAATTATGTCTTTGCATCTTCTAATTTGATACAACAATATTTCATTGTGGTGACTTTTCCTTCGGTTCCCTTCTTATTTTAAATTAGGATGCCATCCCAAATTAATGAATTTTTATTTTATAAAATTGCTAAACTTTTACAAATTGATATGATATTTACACCTTTTTGTAATTATATTTTCTAGAAAAAAAG